>CAJQZJ010000398.1:3541975-3632932 GCA_907164525.1 Lophiomys imhausi
TGTGTGTGTGTGTGTGTGTGTGTGTGTGTGTGTGTGTGTGTGTGTGTATTTATATACAGACATGAGTTCACATATTACAATCTCCTATAAAATTTCTGTATTTTAGCAACTATATTTATAAGAAAATATAAATCAACAGTCATAGAAAAGAAGAAAACTACATAGTGACTTAATTCTTTAAAATTATTTTTGTAGAATTAATTATAATGTAACACTCACATAAAGAAAGATTGACATATATAAATTCATCTTGCTTAGCACTGTACTCAAAATACTGATTGGTGCTAATTAGATAGATCTATTCTCTCTTGAGAAGAGCAGTGAAGTAGTATGTTTTTCTTTCATTGAGGCATCCAACAGGGTCATCACCTTAGTTCTTGTGGGTAATAGGCTACAGAAGGAGCTGATGACCCTCATGATATATGATGGCAAAGGAATTTCTGCCTTCCCTGAATCAAGCAACATGTTCAAATGGGTAGAGATCATTCATGGATTAATTAGCATAGTATATGAAGTCCTGATGTACAAACTCTCCCTGTAAGTTCCCTAGTGGCTGCCATTATAACACTCCTACAGTGAAGATCCTAACACCCCGCTACTAGCCCAATGTGAACTCACAGGTGAACATCTGCCTGGACTTCCTCAAGGATAAATTGTCTGCATTATATGGTGTCAGGATCATCTTGCTCTCTATCCAGAGCCTGCTAGGAGAACCTAACATCGGTAACCCTCTGAACACACATGCTTCACAGCACTGGCAAACCCCACAGCAATTAAGAAGGTTATGTTAGGGTCTTTGATCCACGTGGACTTAAGTTTTTGCAAGGTGATAAGGATGGGTCTAATTTCATTCTTTTACTTGAGGTCATCCAGTTGGACCAGCACCATTTGTTGAAGATGTTGTCCTTTTTCCATTGTTCGGTTTTGATTCTTTGTAAAAAATTAAGTGAGCAATGGTATGTAGGTTTATTTCTGGGTCTTCAATTCAATTCCATTGATACACTGGTCTGTTTTGATACAACTACCATGCTGTTTTTATTAGAATTGCTCTGTAGTACAGCTTGAAATCTGGGATGGTGATACCTCCGGATGGTTTTTTATTGTACAGGATTGATTTAGCTGTTCTCTATTTTGTGTTGTTCCATATGAATTTGAGAATAGCTTTTTCCAGGTCTATAAAGAATTGTGTTGGGATTTTGATGGAATTTCATTGAATCTGTATATTGCTTTTGGTAGTATGACCATTTTTATTAAGTTGATTCTACCTATCCATGAGCATGGGAGATCTTTCCATCTTCTGATGGCCTCTTCAATTTCTTTCTTCAAGGGCTTGAAGTTCTTGTTGTACAGGTCCGTTAGAGTCACCACCAGGTATTTTATATTATTTGTGGCTATGTGAAGGGAGTTGTTTCCCTGATTTCTTTCTCAGCCTTAACATAAGCCTAGTCACACTAAATCTACTAGAAGAGAAAGTGGGAAAAACCCTCGAACTCATTGGCACAGGTGACAACTTCCTGAACAGAACACTAACAGCTCAGGAACTAAGACCAACAATTAATAAATGGGACCTCATGAAACTTAAAAGCTCTGTAAGGCAAAGGACACTGTCATTTGAACAAAACGGCAGCCTACAGATTGGGAAAAAAATCTTCACCAACCCCACATCTGACAAAGAGCTAATATCCAAAATTTACTAAGAACTCAAGAAATTAAATGCCAAGAAACCAAATAATCCAATTTAAAAATGGGGAAAAGAGCTAAACTCACAAAGGAGGAATTCCTAAAGGCTGAGAGACACTTGAAGAAATGGTCAGCATCTTTAATCATCAGAGAAATGCAACTCAAGACAACTCTAAGATCCATCTCACACCTATCAGAATGGCTAAGATCAAAAGCTCAAATGACAGCACATGCTGGTGAGAGTGTGGAGAAATGGGAACCCTCCTCCACTGCTGGTGGCAGTACAGGCTTGTGTAACCACTATGGATGTCAGTCTGACCATATCTTAGAAAACTTGGAATAGCTCTGCCTGGGGACCCAGCCATACCACTTCCAGGTATACATCCAAATGACTCCTCACCGGATCACAAGGAAGTTTCCTCATCTATGTTCATAGCAGCCTTATTTGTAATAGCTCGATACTGGAAACAACCCATATGTCCCTCAAATGAAGAATGGATTAAAAAACTGTGGTACATCTACAGAATGGAATACTACTCAGCTATCAGAAACAATGAAATTATGCAATTTGCAGCCAAATGGATGGAACTAGAAAAGCTCATCCTGAGTGAGCTAACCCAGACTCAGAAGGATGCAAATAGCATCAATTCACTTATAGTTGGATTTTACAAAATAGTACAGGATAGCTATACTACAACCAACACAACAAAGGGAACATGGACATATACTTTTTGTTTGTTTGTTTGTTTGTTTTCTCTCACTGTCATTGAGACACTTTTCCCTGGTGGTACTGCCTTGTAGGCCCCCAGTGTATGAGGAGGCTCTTGGCCCTCATATGACTGCTGAACTGGGGTGGGGGACTGTTATGTAGGGACACTCTACTCCAGAGGAGTGGGATGGAAGTGTTAAGGGGTAGATTGTGGGAGGGCAGGACTGGGAAGGGTGGAAAGAGGACACTGTGATGGAGATGTAACCTGAATAAATAAATAAATAAATAAATAAATAAATAAATAAATAAATAAATAAATAAATAAATAATGAAGCTAGATTTCAACAAAAGAAAAAAAAAAAAAAGTACCTGCAAGAAATTTACTCAAAACAGATCTCCAGTCAAGAGCCCTGATGCAAGCTGTCCATCTGTTTTTATGGGTCATCTTTGTTCGTAGTTTGTCCGTTTCTTGATTTCTAAATTGTGGTGGTATTTTTGTTTTATTTGCTTTTTTTAAAAAGTAAATTTACTTGAACCCTTACAATGTATATTAAATAAATACATACTGATTGTTTTTCTATTTAAAAAATCATGCAGTCAACTAATCTTGTTGTCAGGCAAAAGAGTCCAAATATGGTTCGTGCTGCTTGACCAGTTATTGTGATTACAAGTGAAAGGTCAAACGAATGATCAAAGGCATGGTGCTGGCACTGCTAATATCATTACAGACTCCTGCAGGCAGATACCCACAGAGGCACATGGAATCATATGTTGAAAGCCAGGGAATATGGAATATTTGCTTACAGGCCTGATTTATTTTCCTCAGAGTGTTATTTGCATTAAAGAGTACTGACTAATATCCAAAGTGACATTCACAACTTTTTTAATAAATTATGAAATATGAAATTTAGTTTTTCCAGACTACATTAGCACATAGATACTCAATATTCCTCATATGTTCAATTGTGGGAGGAAAAAAAAAGGTTCCTCTGATTATTTTTCCTAGTACTTTGACCAGTATATATGATCTATATACCGAGTTACATTGCTGCACAAAAGGATGAAGAGGAGAAAGGAAGAAAATGACAAGGAAGACCAGGAGAAGTACAAGAATCTGATGGTGTGTTTGTTGTTCACATTGTCTAATTTGTTTCCTAGATATATTTAAGTATTAACGTAATTAATTTTCATCCATATTTCAGGTTAATTAGGTTTATCATTGTCTTCTTCATGGTAAAACAGATTCTATGAAGCTGAAGTATTTGTCAAACTCAGAATAGCAGTGATTGAGTTATGAACTATGCTTGCTTTAGGTTGTGCAGTCTAAATTTTATGACCATGAGTGGATAGAACAGAATGCAAGACAAGACAAAGTTTCTCTGACCTTTCCATTCTTCTCAATTATTAGATTATATTTGCTCACAAATAACATAAAGCCTAAAACACTATGATGTTTTGTGGGTAAAACAGTCATTATCTACAACTGTTAATTCATTAATCAGATATGACTTGTATACAATCTAACAGAGTTTACATAAAGTGCTTGAGTGCCACATAGAAAAGCTTCAGTCATACTCCAACATTATCTTACTGACTAGACTTATCTTCAAACAAATGAAATGAATGCAATTTTCCATACTTTCTGGAAGTTAGGTACCAATCCTTCTGATTCAGATTTTTACTGTAGTACAATGATGCAGAGAAAGACGTAGCCATGGTTGATTAAATGTTTATTTTCCAAAACTCATTTATTAAAACAAAAGGCCTGGAAGCTATAAGATGTTACCATTGAAATCAGTGCAATAGGTCTGATTGTAGCAATTGCCTAGGAAGAAGTTTGTCTTCTCATAGTCTCATAGTTTCACCCTATCTAAGTCAACTCTGTGAACTCTTTGGAGTACAGGAAAATCTGAGAAAGAAAAATAAAGTCCCCTTTTAACTGACCCTTGCTCTAAACAAAACTTTTTTTTTTTATGTAATGTGGAACCTCTAGCTCAGGTTGGCCTCCAACTTGTTATATAGCCAAGGAGGTGCTTAAACTTCTGATATGCTGTGATTACAGTCATTTGCCACCACACAATGGCTTATGCAGTGTTAGGGTTTAAACCAAGGTCTGTGCAAACATTCTACCACTGAACCATATCTCAGCCCCTATTTGATAGTTCTTGTTTTGGTTTCATTTCATAAATTTGTTTTGTCTGTAGTACACAAATCAATTTCAATCCTATTTTTTTATTTAAAAATTTTTAATAATTTACTTTTTATTTCTTCTTTACATCTCAATCACAATCCCCTCCCTACTCCCCCTCCAGTCCCACCCTCCTACCCTCTTCCCCCTCAACCCCCCATCCTCTTCCTTTTTTCTTTTTTTAAGTTTAAGGTATATCTTTTTTCCCCCAACAGCTCCCCCTTTCAGTCCAACAAATGGTTCTACTCCATCACAGTCCCATCCCTCAACCCCTCCCAATCCCACCCTCCCATCTTCTACACCATCTCCTTCTGATACTACTCCTCAGTGTGGAGTGCATCCACATCTCAATCCCCCTCAGTTCATCAGTCATATGAGTGCTAAGAGCTTCCTCTTATTCCACTAGAGTGAAGTGTCCCACTAACAGGTAACAAAGCCCATGTTCCTTTAGGTCTGTTGATTGTAGGATAGGTATCCTGTATAATAATGGCTAAAATCCAGTTATAAGTGAATAGATGTCATGTGCATCTTTCTGAGTCTGGGTTAGCTCACTCAGGATGAGCTTCTCTAGCTCCATCCATTTGCTCAAAATTTGCATAATTTCCTTGTTTCTGAAAGCTGAGTAATATGCCATTGTATAAATGTACCACAGTTTTTTAAATATATTCTTCAGTTGAAGGATGTCTAGGTTGTTTCCAGTTTCTAGCTATTGCAAATAAAGCTGCTGCAATGAACATAGTTGAGGAGATATCCCTGTGGTTTTGTAAGGAATCTTTTGGATATATGCCCAGGAGTGCTATGGCTCAGTGTTGAGGTAGAGTTATTCCAAGTTTTCTAAGGTATCACCAATTTATTTGGAAAGTGGGGTAAATCATGTATGAGTAGGAATACAAATGGTCTTAAATGATCTTAAAACCTCTCTGTGCATTTTTTTCAATACTGAGTAAGGTGATTGGGTCCTGCTACAGTCATATCTACTTGAATACAATATCACTGATTGTGGGCAGCATATTGAAGCCATCACTTCCTAGAATACATGAGACTCAAGCTTTTCCCGCTGTACAGCACTGAGTTCTGTCCTGTGTTCCATCATTATTTTTCATTCAAATTAATGTAGAGAATCATTTGAAAATTTTTAATCCAGAATATTATTTACATTAGAAAAACATAAAAATGTCTTACCTTAAAAATTATTTGAGGCAGAATTAAGATTAAAATATTCTAAACTACCAAGCTTTGAGGAGACTTCAATAAATTTGTATAAAAATCATAAAGGGTACCCAGCATATAATTAAGGACTTTTTCTCTTTCAGAATAGAAAACACTTTTGTTTATTTGTCTGTCTGTCTGTCTGTCTGTCTGTTTGTTTGCTCATTTGAAACAAGCTCTGACTATATAACCTTGGCTAGCCCAGATTTGACTGTATAGACCAGACTGGCCTGGAACTCATGGAGATCAGCCTGCTACTACCTCCAGAGTGCTAGGTTTAAGGCATGTGCCTTGCTGTAATGCACTTCCTACATTTTCTGATATAGTTTTAAATTTATCACACAAATTGCATTAATAATTGCTCATATCCTTGGCTCATAGGCACTGCATGCACAGAGCTTATTTTTCTTTTGTTTTCTCTGTTTAACTTGAAATTCACATAGAGTGCGTTCTCAATAAATAGATATTTCTTAAATAAATAATAATAAAAATCTTTTTACTAGTAGGAATTTTTTATACATTATATTTTCAAAACTGTAAGAGACTAAATATAACCTAAATTCCAAACCAATAAAATATTACCTTCATCTCCAACAGTATCAAAGATATCTGGGTTTTAAATTATCCTCCTAGTATATCATAAAATATTTCATTTTCACCATGTTTTTTCTCATTCTCTCAGAAAACAGTGTCTGTTCCTTGCTTGATACAAACTGAAACTATATGTTAAAAATGATAAAGATAAATTTTAGAAGTATAAGAAATGTAGAAATATAAAGGCAAACTCATTAGTGTAAATTCATAGCTATATCCACCCACTAGCTATTAACTTATATTTTCTCTTTTTAAAATTTTCCTTATATATGTGGAAAAGTTAAAAACACAAATTTCTAAATAGCTCTTCACTATTCAAATGTGTAATCAGCAAACTATTTTCTATAAAACAAGAGTTCTGGTCTCAATAAAATATTTATGTATGTCTATCATTGATTTATATGAATGCTTTCCTTTTGCAAGTAAAATTGTCATTTATTAAAGAGTGGATGTGATTTGTCACATGCTGTGTGCAGTTATGGAATGTTGGAAACCCATTATCTGCTCTCAGAAAAATAAAACTTTGAAACAGCTCTGAAACTTTGAAGCTGGTGTAGAAAATTTTCAACATTCTGTAACCCACTTATTATATGAATTTTTGAATCACTATTCATTTACTTAAACATTTTCCCAATGGGCTGGTTATAGGCAGCTGTTTTAAGACATAGTAGTAACATTTCTAATAAGCAGTAATGAAGTTATAGATGGTACCAACTATATTATTAGTGAAACACCTCCTTGCATCAGATGCTTTTGTGATCCAATTTAATTGTTTACATTGTGTATAGAAATGATGTATAAATAAGTATTTTGTCCTCTATACACAGCCAGTTTTAAGTGAAGTGCCTCCTAACAAAACTGATATTTTACAAACTCAGAAGTAGAATCACTTTAGTTTTTAATTGGCCATAGAATATTTGCACTCATTTAGATTTATCACATATATTGCATTAATAATTGCTCATATACTTGGCTCATAGGCACTGCATTCACTGAACTTATTTCCCTTTTCTTTTCTCTGTTTAACTTGAAATTAACATAGAGTGGGTTCTCAATAAATAGACATTGATGCCAGGATACTTTATCACACTGTAAATCACAAGATTGTGTTATTTACTGGAAAAATTTGTTTCTAATTGTGGTGTGGCTCAGCCTTAGCACACACCTTTAATCCAAGAGCTTTCTGCTTGATTATTGTAAACAGGATTAAATAAAGTCAATCTTAGGTCAAGAGGTAGAGTAAGTAACCAGTTGACAGGAGGTGAAGGTAGGATAATTAAGAAGAAAGATAGAGTAAGAGAAAATCAGGAGGATGGATAGAGATGCACAGAAAGTAGAATAGAGGAGCATATATTTTGAATGGGGTTGTTTGAGATGGCATGGAAGAGGGAGCATTCCCTCTAGGATGTCAGTTGAGGCAGAAGGGCACGGGGATGCTTTCTCTGCCTCTCTGAGCTAGCAGGATTTCACCCTAGCATCTGGTTCCTGAGTCTTTCTTGGTAAAGCTGAACAATTGAGATTTTGTGAAAAGCAACATTTGGCACTCCAAAGCCTGGCATGATTGCATGTACAGAGAAGTCAGGCCACCTGCTGACAAACTGAATAACCATCAGATTCATAAGACACATGGAATGTCTTCACAGAGAGAGTCAGGTAATATTGAAAGAAAAAAATCTTTCCCACATTAAAGGTGGAAAATATCACAATACAGGGTGTTAGCACCCTGTATAGTGCTACTTCAAATGGCTTGAAAATAGAAGCAGAATTTTCAAAGATAAATGACTTAACTGAGATTGACATAATATCAATTATAATTATTATCAGTCTGGTAACTCATACTTTATCCATAAAAGATGTTCTGGCTTTTTGTACAAAATATAAAAAAATGGTTTGATAATTGTGCCAACTTTGAAAAGTATACTGATAAAATACAAGCCTTAGAATGACATAAAATAAAATTTTAAAAAATACACTGACACAGAAAGAGGAATTTAGACAAGAACCCCTACTGCACCACCATATAATAAAACTGAAGAGGGGCAGCCCAAGATTGTTAGAAAACCAACCTTAGTTTATCCAGTTACTATACAAAAACAACCAACAAACAATAGGCATCCCTTAGGTTATGAAAAAGTTCAATGGAAACTTATAGAAATATTAGATTTGAGGAAATTTAAGGAAGCAATTACTTAATATAATATGCATTCACCCTATGTGAAGCAGATAATAAATTCATGGGCAACTCAGAACAGATTTATTCTCCACGACTGGAAAGATTTTGCAACAGCAATATTGGAAGCTAGTCCTCAGTTACAATGGTGAGTATGGTGGAAAGAGGTAGATAGGGCCATAGAAGAATGATATAAGGATAGATGCATTAATATTTCCCAAGATCAGTCTCTAGGTGAAGGTCAATATGCTAAGTTACAAAGGCAGCTTGAATTTGATGATCACATCTTGGTGCTATGTCATTTAGCAGGTTTAGATGTTTGGAACAAGATTGAAGAATCAGAAAATATGTCTGAGATATTTATTAAAATTATACAAGGTCCAAAAGAAGCCTTAACTGATTTTTTTTGCACAAATTGACTTTACCTGTAAATAGAATAGTATCAGATTCAGAAGTCAGAGAAATATTAATTGACAAATGGCTTTTGAAAATGCTAATTCAGAATGCAAAATGGTGATTAGAGCTTTAAAGGCAAGATCAGCACCAACAGATGAATGGGTTAGAAATATGGTTGATATTGGCTCTCAGTTTTATGATGCCACTCTGATAGGGAAGTAATTTCTAAAAGTTTGAAGAAAAATCAAAATGTCAGCTGTTTTAATTGTGATAAGCAATGTCATTTGATGACAAGGCATTCCTAGAAACAATGTTTTGTTGTTTTGTTTTGATTTTTTTTTCTAGAAATAATCCAAGAAGAAGACTTCAGCCTTCTGGAGTATGAAAAATATGTGGCAAATGCTGGCATTGGGCTAATGAATACAGATCAACAAGGGATAGGCCAGATAACCTTTTGCCATTGAGGCCCCTATGGGGCCTCCTGAAAGCCCCAGTATCAAATTTGATTCAATCACTCCCTGTCAGTGAAAATCATCCACAGAGCAATTAAAAGATTTAATGCCTCTTGTTTAAAAAAAAAAAAAACTGTATAGTAACTTTGGAAGTCACTATGACAGTCCCTCAGAAATTGGGTATCAATCTACCTCAAGACCCAGCTATAGCACTCCTGGGTATATTCCCAAAGGACACCTTATCCTGCCTCAAGGATGCTTGCTTAACCATGTTTTCAGCTTTATTTATAAGAGTCAGAAACTGAAACCAAACTTGATGTCTGTCACTGAAGAATGTAAAAAGAAGATGTGGTAGAGAAAGTGGCTGATTCAGGCTTCATATCCTCTTGGGGGAGTGTTAAGCAGTATAAATGTTAATTAATTGGTCCTGCTTGCTGTCTGTTACTTACATTGACTCTGATTGGTTAAATAAAATGCTGAGGCCTGAGATTGGGCAAAGACAGAGAAAGGTGGGACTTCTGGGATTAGAGCAGGAAACCTGTGCTTTAGACAGAAGAAGAAAACATTCCAGCCAGGAGCAGGAAGAAGAAGACACATGCCATGGGCTAGAGAAAAGAACCTCATTCCACATGGCCAGGAACATCTGCCTAGCATGGAGAATGGCAGTCTAAGGGGACATATGTATATCTGGGGTCATATTTGGGTAATAGAATTAAGAGCTAGTGTAGATGGGCCAAGATTGTTCCATCCAGGCCTAGGCTTGTGAAAATCCATGTGGTCTTTGTGTACTCATTTATAATGTCTGGATAAGAATTAACAGCTGCTGAATCAATTAAATATAACCTAAATACTGGTTAAACAATTTAACTAATTATTTCTGCAAATGACACCCAACATAATTTAATTTTTTCAATACTATCCCCCATTATTAAGAGTCTTCACTAGGGTCATTCTCATAGATTCCAGGGAGTTTCCATTACACTAGGTTTCTAAGTCGCCCTGAAATGCTTCTCAATTTCAGTAGACTTTCCCAGTTCTTTCTCTCTCTGTTCATTATTCCTCCTCATCTGATTCCTCCTGTGCATATTTCCCCTCCCCATGGAAATTCATGAACTGCTCCTTGAGCCTTCCTTGTTACTTAACCTTTCTGACTCTGGTTTGTAGAATGATTACCCTTTATTTTATAGCTACTACTTACGTTAAAGTGAGTACATACCATGTTTGTCTTCCTGGGCCAGGGTTATCTCACTCAAGATGATTTTTATCTACTTTCATCCATTTGCCTAAAAATTTCATGATGTTATTTTTTTAACTACTGATGAATACTCCATTGTGCAATTGAACAACATTTTCTTTATACAGCCTTTCATTGAGGGACATCACAGTTGTTTCCACTTTCAGGACAGTATGAGGAGAGTTGCTACGAATGTAGTAGAGCAAGTATCCTTGCCAATCCAGCCATGAAACTTTTGACTTACAATTTGTCCTGTCTGCAAGATGTGCTGGGGTAAAGGTGGCACAGAAGTTGTAGGAGTAGCCAACCAATGTCTAATTTGTCATAAGGCCCAGTTGTTGAGAGGGAATCCATCCCTGACACTGCTTGAGTAACCATGAATCAAAGGCTATACAGCCCAGAGGTACAGGGTTAGGGATATGGGGAAGAACTGGGAGGAGTAGATGACGGGGAAACTATAAACAGGATATATGGTATGAGAAAATAATCTATTTTCAATGAGAAAAAATGAAAAAAAAATTATTTAAAAAAATTATTTTATGGACATCATTTTTTCTCTCTCATTTTTTTTGTTTGTTTGTTTTTGTTTTTGTTTTGTTTTGTTTTTTACCCTGCAGGTTCTTTGGATATACACTATGGCATCTAGGTTAGTATTTTTATGGGATTCCTCAGTGTGTGAAAGGTAGATCTCTGCATTTAAAGCTGTTTCTTATGTCTTTTCTTGGGCTCTGTTTCTTCTGTTTGTTTGTCTTATGCTATTCCAATGTGCTAGTTTTTGCTTTATCTTTATATTATATCACCTTGTATATATTATACAATATTATATTATTAGCCTAGCATGGCAGCACATGTCTTTAATACTAGGACCAGAGGTAGGCATATCTCTGTGAGTTTGAAGCTAGCCTAAACTATATAGTGATTTTTGAGGACAGCTGGGGCTACACTGAGAGACCATGATTCAACATTTAATTAGATAACTAATTAGTAATTGATTATAATTTAAATTTAAAAACTCTTTGCAAACTATTAAAAATATATTTTGTGCTCAAATGGAAAAATATTTACTTTGAGCTGTTTAGATTTACAAGACAGTCAAAATACTCCCACTTTTGCTTGTTTTTAAAAAGTGTATATCTGTCTATTTTCATTTGTGTCTATGCATAGTAAGCATATATGTATATCAACTATATATTAACATTTTGAAATTTCAATTTCTGTCATCTGCAACTGAAAAGATTCAGACAACAGATAAAAATAAACCCTCTTTTTTGGATACTTAACACACTAACATTAAGTGACTTTCATTTGATGGGTTTTGTTCTTTTATTTTAGAAACACTAGGAGGAAAACACACTTTATGACAGCTATATGTTATCTATCTTTTGCTATGAAAATAGGATTCTTAAAAGTATTCTATTGGGATATGAGAATTCAAACAACACAACACATTTCAGGAAACAAAATTAAGGACTTTAAAGAGAAAGCAAAGAACTCCTAGAAGAACAAATCAGTTAAAGAATAATTTGACATACTTGAATGTTGGCACATGATTCTGTTAAATGAGAAATGAAACACAATAAAAGAAAAAAATAAAAATTCTATCATGCTGTCTCTGTATATCTGATTTTCCATGAGTTGTACTTATATTGCCTCTAGGAGAAGATCCCATTAATAACAAAAAAGAATTTTGATTAAAAAAGAAAAAACAGCCTGACTGCAAATCACACACACATACACACAGACACATACACACACACACAGGCACACATGCATATTATTCACGGTTTGAGTAGAGACAAAAGACATAACCTGTGCAGTTTGTTCTAGTTTGCACAAGTCATACTTATGGGAGTGGTCAACCAACTACTGATGCTGCCAGGAGGCTACTGAGGATGTTTCCCAATGGCAAAGGGTTACCTTGCCTATCTCTTGTTGATCTGCATTAATTAGTTCAATGCCAGCCTAAATTTATTATCCTGTATTTCAGGAAGCAGTTTAAATTTATTTTACATTTATTGATTGAGTTTGTGTATTTTGAGGGGACATGGTCTATATGGTTATGTAAACTTGTAGAAGCAAGAGAACAACATGCTTGTGTCAATTGTCTCCTTCTGTCATTTATATTCTGGATTCAAATTCAAGTTGTCAGGTTTGGTAACAAGTGTCTTATGTCTTTCTCAGACATAAAGAAATATATGAAATCTATTCCTGTCTAGAGAACGTGTTTCATGAACTAAACCACACTCACAAGGACAAATGCTCTCTTCCCACATGTGGAAGCAAATATCTATTTACCAGAGACTAGAGAGAGAAATGGAGGTTTGCTAATGTGTCAGAATTAGAATTAGGGAGATAAGGTTATATGTGATTTAGTTAGTGATTTATTTAGTAACAGCAATGCATTGCCTTCTAGACTTTGAGAGTTGTTTTTAATGCTCTATTCCATTTTATCATCATTTGAGTCAAAGGCCAAAATTAAACACAAAATTTCTATGTTTGTACTTAAACAAATTTATGGTTCCCCATTTTTTTCAATAATGGCTTGATGACAATGACAATGATGTAAAAAGATGACATGTTTAAATATGAAAGTGTTAAATGTGTCAACATGTTGAAAGACTTCTTGCTTGGTGTCACTATTTTTTTTTTGCAATGGTATATCCTGCTACTAATAATACTTCTAAGTGCCTTATAGCTTAAAAAATTGAAATTACATTTAATTCTAAATGTATTCGTCAATGTCAACATGTTCTGTAAATTATAAATTTCCCTCATTTCTACCAAAATTAAGAGGTAAATCTCAAAAAATAATTTAGAATCATATATCATTTGCCTTTTGATCCATTTCACCAAACTTTAATTAGCATAATTATAAAATTCTTATGATGTCTTCAACTCCTCTGGCTACTACCATCCTTCTTTCCTCCCCCTCTTCTGAAGAGTTCTCTGAGCTCTTTCTAATGTTTAGTTGTGGGTCTCTATTTGCTTCCATGAACAGCTGAAGAAAGCCTCTCTGATGACAATTAAGCTAAGCACTGTTCCAATGAGTATATCAAAATATCTAAGAATCATTTCATTGTGGAAGTATAAAACTATGTCAATTATCAGGAATGGACCCAGTTGTTATAGTAGTTCCTCTTACTAATGTTGAGATTATGTCATTGTGAGTAATCAATGAGGATTGGCATAGAGCCTGTAGCGATTATTAAGAAGGAATTAGCAACAAATTTCCAAAAACCAAAAGCGTACAATTCATAAAAAAGAATTGGATTCTTCCTCATATTGTAAAGGGAACACCAATTCCTATTGCACCAACCTCCTATACTAATACTAACAAGATGAGAACAGCAGGTTATAAAACAGACAAAATCAGCAAGGTAATCAAAAGTCTATATACCTCAGTTCAAAAAGCAGAATTATATGCAATCCTTATGGTGTTATTAGATTTTTCTGAGCCTCTTAACATAATTACTGATTCTCTATATGCAGAAAGAGTTGTGTTGCATACATAAACTGCTGATTTTATTTCTGATAACTCAGAATTAACTTCTGTATTTATTCAATTGCAACAGGTCACCAGAAATAGAAATAATCCATTATATATTACTTATATTTGGTCTCATACAGGTTTAGTGGGTCCATTGGCACAAAGAAATGAGGAGATTGACAAACTCCTAATAGGAAATGTGTTACAAGCCTCAAAATTTCATGAGAGGAGGGGTGTCTCTGACTCTTTTGGCTCTTCATGGGGCCAATTTCCTCCTACTGTCTTGCTTCGTCCAGCCTTGATATAAGGACATATGCCTTGTTTTATTGTAGCTTGTTTTGCTGAGTTTGGGTGATATCACTTGGTGGCTTGTTTTTTGTTTTTGTTTTTGATTTTTGTTTGGTTTTGTTTTCTGAAAGGAAACAGAGGAGCAGTGGATCTGGGGGAGAGGGAGGTAGAGGATATGGGGAGGAGGGGAGGAGTGAGTAAAGCTCATGTGAAACTTTATCAGATATCTGCTTCTTACTTCAGGGCCATCAAATGTGTAATCTCCCATAGGTTTTCCTTAAATAAGACATCTCCCTCTCAGGTCTCTGAGGTGGTTGAAGACTAGAGAGATAGAGTCTCATAGTTAAATTTTGAGTTGTTTAGGAATCAAGAGGGTGTTCTGGATCTAAGAAGATGTTTTTAAAATTGTGAGGCAAGTTAGTATGAAAGCTGAGTTAGATATAGAACTCTAAACTCATGGAGATGGTTAGATAGTAGAATGTTAAAGTCAGGTGCCAAATACATATGGACTGGACATTGGGAATGTATGCTAAGCCATATAACTCTCATAATTGTGGCCTATTTATTTCCGTTGTTTTGTATTGTATTTATTGCTATAAGAGAAAGAACTATTTGTTGGACTGAAAGGGGGAGCTGTTGGGGGGGAAAAGATATACCTTAAACTTAAAAAAGGGGAGAAGAGGTTGGGGAGTTGAGGGGGAAGAAGGTGGGAGGGTAGGACTGGAGGGGGGAGTAGGGAGGGGATTGTGATTGAGAAGGAACTTGAAGAAATAAAAAATAAATAAAAAAAAGACATCTCAATGGTTACACTCATCAGAACTTGCCCAACATAACTGTGGTGTGGTGCATTTGGTATTTTTTTTTCTTTAGAATGATGTGATTCACCATTGCTGTCAAGGCATGAAGGTCAGCTTGTAGTCTAGCTGGACTTTTTATTAAGAGTCATTTATCCCCAGACACCATCCACACCAACATTCTTTTAATGCTGGTTAGACATATAATATTACCATTTCCCGTGGTCAGGATATATTGTATGAGAGAATAATAAATAAAATAAAATATAAGGTTGATATACTTTAGGGTTACAGGGCAATATATATTTCTCATATGTAAAGAAATAAAATTTCTGAAGTACCTAAATCAAGTCCAACAAAATGGCTTATTAGAAAATGTTACTTGCTGATAAACTTGAAAACCTGTGTTCTATCTTTGGGAACTACATTCTGGAAGGAAAGAATTGACTCACATGCATGCTCTTGTCGCCACAATAATTTTGTGGCATGTGTGTTCCCAGCCCGTGAAATAAGATAATTAAGAATAACAATAAAAATAAACCTTTAAAAATACCTATGTCAATTTAGAATGAAAATTAATTAGTGCTGTTTTACTTATGGAAAATTTTAGAACTATAACTAATGATGAGACATGACTATACTATATTTTCTTCTTTTCTTGTGTCTTCACTGAATTTCCCTCCCACCTACATAGTCAGAGGTAGATCAAGAGTTTGAAACATCATTTTAGTTTTCTCATTGATAAGTTTTTGAAAGGAAGAATTCACTTCTCAGAAGTAAAATATTTTTATGTGAATAAAGGTTTGGGAATGAAATATTTTATGATAGTAGAAATGCCAATACTTTGTAAATTTGCATTCACTTTTAAATCCTAGATCTCACTCATCATTGGAGAAAATAGAGCAATAAAACCATGTGTCTCTGAGTCGTAATGCATATCTCTGATGACTATTCTCCCAGGGGCACTGAACCACTTATAATGAGTCTCTCCTTACTTAAGGGTAGAAGTAGGTCAACTGTCATCACAAGCTGACAACTGCCAGATATTTACCAGTTCACTGATATATACAGAACAATATAATCTTTTGGGATTTTACATTTAAGAATATTAAGGGAAATTATTATTCAGCAAAATAATAATCAGACTTCCAAAATGGTTCAGGCAACAATTCACAGCCGCATTGGGTGACAGAGAGAAAACACGAGGCACATTTTTTTTTTTATCTTAAAGAAGAAATTTATCTTTAAGTTCCTCATCCTTCACAAGTTTCAGAAAATCCATTCTCCACAATCAAAAGAAGTGTACTCCAGTAAAAAAATAGCCTTTGAACATCACTTACTATTTACTAAAATTAGATTTCCTTCTGTGATTTCAAAGAAAAACTCTCTATCAAGGCTTTAATGGCAAACCTCTTGATGTTTTCCATGAAAACATTAGGAGAAATATAGGAGGTTTTCAAAGCCACTCCCTTCCTTATCATGAACATGTTTTATTTTAGTAATAAAATGCTGTTAACTTTTCAATACATATAAAAAATCAGAACTTTCTGAAACAGATTTATTACCCTCTTTTTAATCCTTTCTGCATGTGTGTTCCTGTGTGTGAGTTTATGCATGTGAACGCCAGAGCCCAAGGATATCAGAACAGTGCCTTGATGCTGGAATTATAGGTAGTTGTAAACTATCTGAGTTGGAGGCTGGCCGCCTAATTCTAGGCCTCTGAAAAAGCAGAAAGCATTCTGAAATTCTGATTCATCTCTCAAGCCTTAGAATAAAAACTTTTAAGAGTGAGGAAATTTGAGACAAAAAAAAAAAAAAAAAGGCTGGAGCAGTATCTCTTGAAGGGAAGTTTCCTCCAGAAGAGCCCTCTCTGTGATCTACTTGACACATTCCCAGAACTGATGGGCTATGCTCTACAGCAGTTTGAAATGCCCAGACCCATGGTAGATGCATTTTACTTGCCCAAGGAGACAAACTTCTGAGTTTGTTTAGTAAATTAAGTGCTAAAACCTATACAAAGATAGAGTACAGTCCTGTTTTATTGTACAAGCAGGATAGAAAGAAGAAAATGTTAGTTTAACTACTGACCTCTTCAAGAATTTATCAATGGGGATAAGATAAATTGAACCCTCTCTCTGGTTCTCCACAGTTTCATTTTCTACACTTCCTTTAGTGTTTCAGTTTGACTTCATTATTTAAGAACCTTTCAGAGGAATAATTTGTCAGCAAAAGGTCGAGAAGTGTGAGGAAAGAGCGTGAGATTGGGTCTAAACTCTGGACAGTTCAAGTTACATGGAGAAACGTGCTTCTAAAGTGCAACTTATACCTATGTTTTTGTTTATAGAATTCGTGAATGAAGCAGCTGCTAGGGATTTCAGTGTGTTAAGACTATGGAAAAGGGAATATTCCACATACATTTGTTCTGGAGGTGCCATCTCAGTATTAGTCACTTAGAAAATAGCTTAAATTTCTTATATTAGCAAACATATGATTTTTATGTTTTTAAAAACTAAATAAACATTCTCAAATTTTGGAATATTTTATATTAACAAGTATCCACTGGGTTCCCACATCTGAATTACTCTATCTTCCTATAGTCACCACTATATATGTACATCTGTTTATTTTCTGATAGCATATATGGCAATACTACATATATAATAGCAGAAAATAGTAAAAACAATTGAATAAACAAAAATAAATTCAAATACTTCAGATATTGTGAAGTACTTCTTTATGTAACAAGAATTATCTCAAGTTCCTGACACTGTTGATCTCATTTTTCCTTAATATAATTCTGTTTATAATAACTTTATTGTTATCCTATTTCATAAATGAAGACTAAGATCTCTCGGCTGTCAGAAATTAGACAATGAAGGGTCAGACTTAATATTTGTTCACATCAAAATGTCTCCCTAGAGAAATCTACACTGACTGGAATTGATACATCGCCAGTGAGTAAACAGCTTTGGTTCATAGATGAGGACACAAAATACACAAAACATTTTAATAATCTCTTCCTTTTAAATTAATTTTATCAAGTTACATCTTGATCACAGCCCCCTCTCTCCTCCCCTCGGAGTCCCATCCTCCCTTCTTCTTCCCCATCTCTGGGGATCCCCAACATGTCAACCCCTCCCACTTCTTCAGTCACATGAGGGCTAAGAGCTTATTCTTGTACTGGGGCCTGATATGGCTGCCCAGCTAAGGTAATGTGTTCCACTACCAGGCAACAAGGTCCATGAGCCTCTGCTGGATGGAGTTTTTCATAGGATAATTACACTAGGTTCCTGTGTCTTTAGGTCTGTGGATAGTAGGATATTGTCTTGTACTATATGGTTAATATCCACTTATATGTGAGTACATAACATGTGTATCTTTCTGGATCTGGGTTAGGTCACACAGGATGAACTTTTCTTGTACCATCCATTTTACTGCACATTGCATGATTTCCTTGTTTCTGATAGCTGGGTAGCATTCCATTGTGAAGTAGTACCAGAGATTTTTTTTTCTTTTTACTCTATTCTTCAGTTGAAGATCACCTGGGTTGTTTCAATATTCTGGCTATTACAAATGAAGCTGCTGTGAACATTCTTGAGGCAATGTCCTTGTTGTTTGGTGGAGAATTTTGGGATGTATGCTAGGAGTAGTATGGCTAGGTCTTGCTGTAGAACTATTCTCAATACTCTGAGGCACTGCCATATTGATTTCAAAACTGGTTGTACAAGTTTGCACTCCAAGCAGCAGTAAAGGATGTTCCCCTTTCTCCACATCCTCACTAGCATGTGCTGTCACTTGAGTTTTTGATCTTGGTACTTCTGATGGGTGTGAGATTGAATTTAAGAGTTGTTTTGAGTTGCATTTCCCTGATGACTAAGATTGCTGACATTTTTTCAAATGCCTCTCGGCCAAGAAATTCCTCCTTTTATGAGTTATTGGTTTAGTTCTATACCTCATTTTTTTATTGGATTACTTGATTTGTTGGTGTTTAATTTCATGAGTTCTTTATATGTTTTGAATATTAGCCCTAGTCCAATGTGGGGTTGGTGAAGATCTCCCAATCTGTAGGCTGCCATTTTGTTTTAATGACAGTGTCCTTTGCCATACAGAAGCTTTTCAGTTTCATAAGGTATCATGTATTGGATTTGATTTTAGAACCTGAGCTATTGATGTACTGGTCAGGAGTTGTCACCTGTGCCATTGAGTTAGAGGCTTTTCCCCACTTTTGCTTCTATTAGATTTAGTTTGTCCAGTTTTATGTTGATGCGTTTGACTCACTTGGACTTAAGTTTTGTGCAGGGTGATATATATGGGTCTATTTGCATTCTTCTACATGTTGACATCAGTTAGACCGTTTGTTGAAGATGGTTTCTGTAAAAAGAAAAATATGGCTAATTAAACTATTTAACCAGTGTTTATATTATTATTAATTGGTTCGGCAGTTGTTAATCTTTAAGCAGCCATTACAAAGAGCACACAGAGAGCACATGGATTTCTAACAAGCCTTGGCCTGAGTTATGCATTCCTGGCCCATCTAAGCTAGCTCGCAATTCTATTACCCAAATATGACTCCATATATACATACGTCCCCTTGGACTGACATCCTCCACGATATGCCGATGTTCCTGGCCATGTGGAATGAGGTTCCTTTTTCTAACCCATGGTGTGTGCCTCCTTCCTGCTGCCCCTGGCTGGAATGAATTAATCCTCTGTCTAAAACGCAGGCTTCCTGGTCTCATCCCAGGAAGTCTCACCTTTCTCTGTCTTTGCCCAATCTCAGGCCTCTGCATTTTATTTAACCAATCAGTGTCAATGTAGGTAACAGACAGCAAACAGGACCAATTAATTAACATTTAGAATGCTTAACACTACCCCAACAATTCCCTCCTTTTGTCTAAAAAAAAAAAGGCTAAATGTTTAACTCATATAGTAAAAACAATAAGAACAAATATGAAACAATCAAGAAAACCATATATAAAAGTTACATAATATTTAGCCTATTTGTATCAGGCAATCTTGAAGAAGAATAAAATCATCTATCTATCTTGGTATGTCTAAAGTTCTGAACCTAAATAATTTCTATCATATCCTATATTTATAAACCTAGATTTTATTTAGACTTGAAAATATCCTTTTAAATCCTAAACAACTCAAGTTCAATTGAAATTTTATAACTATTATGCCTTCAACCCCATCAAAGACATAAGAAGGGATAAAGTTATTATTTGAGTGAGTAGGAAGCATAGGAGAGCAGCTTCCAAAAGGAAATATGACAGTTTGTTGCCTAGACAATTCCAAATATCTCTTGGTATTGTTGGAGCATCATCTTCAGCCTTCTGGCCAAGCATTTTTTCACAGAATAAATTGTGCAGCAGGAATTAAGGATTTTCCCATTCTGTCTCTGCAGAATCAGGACATCGACTTGCCTGCATTTAAGCTCTGGTCCATCTTTGGACTGTATATAGTCAGTTTAGAGAGCAGGGCATTTTTGCCCAATAGGAATTATCTCCTGATGGGAGATTTCTTTTTGAGGAATTATCTCCTGATGGGAGATTTCTTTTTGATGCTCATTGTCTTCTTCCAAGTCAAATGGGAGCTACCAGGAGCTGACTGTCTTAAGTCAAACAATTATTAAAATAATCAAAACATCTTTAAATGCATTTTCTATATGCCTCTGAGGGTTTTGAGGACATCTATCTATTTATTTATAAATCTCTATCATGTATCTATCTATCTTTGAACAAGCAAACTGTATATTTTTATCCATTTATTATCTGTTTAACCTAGTAAGTCTATTTTGTGATCAATTAAGACTAGTATTTGACATGACCAGAAACTCAACTGGCCAGTCAACTTGTATTATCCAGACTCCTAAATAGATTTCAGTAGCAACCCATAAAAGGATCAGAAGTAAACCTGTATTTTTAAATGATTTGTATAGAAGCAATACCTTATATAAGAGTTGAAATATACTTATTATGTGTAAAAATATTAAATTCTATACTAATGAATCAAACTTAATCTTATTTTTGTAACAATATACAAAATTCTATACCAATGTATCAAAAGATAACCTTATTTAAAGAATAACAATAGTTTTGAGTTTTGTAACAGATTCAATAATCTATACTTATATCTTTTCATTTCTATTATATACATATATTCCCCTCTTTTTCATTTCAATTCTTTTCCCACTATATATGAGAGAAAGAATGATAGAGAAAGGAAAAAGAGATCTCCAACTCTAACTTTCTATACCTTGCTTAACAAAACCATATAACAATTTGTAACCATTCCCCATAAACAACATCTATACTACACTCCACTTTTTGGGAATGGGACGTTGCTCTTTTAAAACTGCTTCCTGCTGAATTGGGATACAGAAAACCTGTTTAGGGGCCTAAATAAAATGAAAAAAAAAATGGTTAAGCAAGTAAATTGTAACATTTGTTGTCCAGTCTCTAGGTGCTCAGCAATTTGAATGTCCTGAGCAGTTTATAGTCTGGACTTTGGGTAGGAAAGTTCAGGGCTTTATTGCTGTCTTGTCTGGAACAGTCTTTGAGGCTCAACCATCTCAGCAAGCTGTTTGAAGTTGTTCTGGATGCAGATTTTGGAGGAAACAGCTCTTGAGGCAGTCTGTGAGGCTGGATCATTTGGGTTACTTGTCTTATCTTCTTTGGACTCTGGTCCCATTGTTCTGAAAATATATAATTTCTCACAAGTAACATATAGTTCTGCAATTACCAAAATGCCTTGGATGTGCAGGATGAACAAATCAATTAAGGAATATTTTCTGTTCTTCATTTGAATGGAAGAAAGACATTTGTAAGTCTCCATTTATGCCATATGAAAGGATGGCATGTAATAGTATTACATATATATGCTATATATAAAATCTATCTTAAATTGAAAATACAGAATAAGACTGTATGGAGTTTAAGTATTCTCATCTACAGTTGACATACATGTATTAATTGATTAAAACAGGTTTATTCTGTGTTGTTCTGGCTTTTTTGTAGATTAGGTTGGCCTCAACACAAACTGAAAAGGAAGCAATCTGTCTCTGCCTTTGTGTCCCATGTTTTGGGATCAAAGTTATGCATTTATATATTTCTTCTTTTATTTTCTCCTTTCTTTGGAGATTTAATTTCTATGTGGATATAGCTATCCTTATTGAGACAGGATTTCTCTTTATAGCTTGGGCTGTCTTGATTTGCTCTGTAGAGCTCTGTAGGTTAGATTGGCCTCGAACACATAAGGAACCTGTTTTTTCCTTGCCTCCCAAGTTTTGAGATTAAGGTATGAACTTAAATAATTGAATTACCCTTATTAAACAATAACATTAATTAAACCATTTTGTATTAGTTTGAGTTCCAATTCTCCCATGGAAACACCATTATTAAGGAGATTGGTGTAAAATAACATGATATGCTATTTTTCTTAACTGCTGGCTGTGGGAGACATGTAGTTTGCAAGTTCTTCCCCAACCTAACTCTGGGTCATTACACTGGTTAACAGAATATCTCTCTCTCTCTCTCTCTCTCTCTCTCTCTCTCTCTCTCTCTCTTTTCTGAGGCAGGATTACTCTGTGTATCCTTGTCCTGGACTCATTTTACACCATGCTAGGCTTGAAAGCACAGAGATTAGCCTGCTTCTGCCTCCAAAATTCTGGGATTAAAGGTGTGCACCTTCTTGCCCAGAAATTAACATATCTCTTTTAGAGGCAAAATGCGTCTAGAAACCATTTCTCCAGTGGGAGCCCCACAACTAAGGAGACTGGCTTGTTACCCTTTTCTCTTTATGTACATTTAAGATTATGTACATTTATCCATTAGATCAGTAAGGACATTATTAAACTTAACAACAAGAAAAAATGTGTCATTTTTAAATTCTAGACTGTCTTTAGTAAGCAGTTTTATCTCCTCAGCAGAGTTCCCGCCCTGCCTTCTTTGTTTAAACCAGGCTGGTCTAGAATCCAGAGATCTGCCTGTTTCTTCCTCTAGTGTGATGGGATTAAGGGATTAAGGGTGTGTGCTAGTACCACCCTGCTCAAATGCTTCACTTAAATCCCAGATTTTAGTAATACTTTAACCTTGAGAGTAACTTTGAACTGCAGTGACATTTTGAAATCTGCCCAAAATCTTCAAAAATCTCTTATGTTTTAGCAATGCCAAACCAGAAAATATCCTTTCTACCTCCTGATATAGGAAAATCAAAGACATCTAAATAAAAATCAAGCAAAGAAACAACATTCCAAAAGCCTTGGCATGTCTAACCATGCCACCCCATGCTGCAATTAAAGTTTTGTTCATTATTCCTTAGAGTCTAGTTTTGGCTGCATTTCATTGGCGGCCCTATACCAGAAACTCCTGACAGGCACCTAGTACCCAGAGAGCTCTTAGCTCCAACTGCCATCAATTTTCTATTATTTATCAGGAAAGGCCTCCCTCTTTCCTTCATTATCATTGTTGACAATTTAGCATTCAATCTGTAAATTCTTTCCTTTAAAACTATCCTAGTCTGAACTTTCTCAAAAAAGATACACAGAACCACAATTGTCAGGGTAAAAATCATTTGCATGCTAAGAGGAAAAAACTCAATTGGAATCCAAATGTATTGATGCATTATGAATTCCTCCATTTTTAATCTAGGTGGTTAATTCCGCTCTCAAACTCTATTTAGAAGGCTGCCAGTTTTTTAGTACGTAAGGAGAGCTAAGTTTTCTACCTTTGCTGCAAGGCAACAGCTTTTGTTAAGTTAGCCACACTTTTGAAATGCATTTGGGTTCATTTCCCCACTCTTTGGCTAGGAAACTGGCTTTCACCAGGGCCTTCTCAGGCTGTAAGCATGTTCTAATTTCCATAGTTGGGCACCATATGTTAAAAGAAATATATGGCTAATTAAACTATTTAACCAGTATTTATATTATTGTTAATTGGTTTGGCAGTTGTTAATCTTTAAGCAGCCATTACAAAAGAGTACACAGAGAGCAGATGGATTTCTAACAAGCCTTGGCCTGAGTTGTTCATTCCTGGCCCATCTAAGCTAGCTCGCAATTCTATTACCCAAATATGACTCCATATATACCTACGTCCCCTTGGACTGCCATTCTCCACGATATGCCGATGTTCCTGGCCATGTGGAATGAGGTTCCTTTTTCTAACCCATGGTGTGTGCCTCCTTCCTGCTGCCCTGGCTGGAATGAATTAATCCTCTGTCTAAAATGCAGACTTCCTGTCTCATCCCAGGAAGTCCCACCTTTCTCTGTCTTTGCCCAATCTCAGGCCTCGGCATTTTATTTAACCAATCAGAGTCAATGTAAGTAACAGACAGCAAACAGGACCAATTAATTAACATTTAGAATGCTTAACACTACCCCAACAGGTTTCCTTTTTCTGTTGTATGATTTTGGCTTCTTTGTCAAAAATAAAATGACTGTAGGTATGTGATATATTTCTGGGTCTTTGATATCATTCATAGATCAACTGTCCTGTTTCAATGCAAGTAGCATCCAGTTTTTCTTACTAGTGCTCTGTAGTATAGTCTAAAATCAGGGATGGTGATGCCTCCAGATATTCTTTTATTGTACAGGATTGTTTTAGCTATTCCGGGTTCTTGGTTTTTCCATATGAAGTTGAGATTGTTCTTTCAAAGTCTATAAAGAATTGTGTTGGTATTTTAATAGCAATTGCATTGAATCTGTATATTGCTTTTGGTAGGATGGCCATTTTTATGATGTTGATTGTACCTATCCATGAGCATGGAAGATCTTTCCATTTTCTGATGTCCTCTTCAATTTCTTTCTTCAAGGACTTTAAGTTCTTGTTGTACAGGTCTTTCACTTGTTTGGTTAGAGTTACCCCCAGGTATTTTATATTACTTTTGACTATTGTGAAGTGTGTTGTTTCCCTTATTTCTTTCTCATACCTTTTATCTTTTGTGTAAAAAATGGCAACAGACTTTTTTGAGTTAATTTTGTATCCAACCACCTTGCTGAATGAGTCTATAAGCTGGAGGAGTTCTCTGGTGGAATTTTTGGGTTCAGTTACATATTCTATCATATCATCTGTGAGTAGGGATGATTTAACTTCTTATTTTCCAATATGTGTCCCCTTGATTTCTTTTTTTTTTCTTTCAGCTTGTTTATATGTTGGATTACATTGATGGATTTTCATATGTTGAACCACCCCTGCATTCCTGGGATGAAGCTTACTTGATCATGTGTTCTGGAATTTGATTTACAAGTATTTTATTGATTATTTTTGCTTCAATGTTCATAAGAGAAATTGGTCTAAAATTGTCTTTCTTTGTTGGGTCTTTATATGGTTTAGGGATCAGCATGACAGTGGCCTCATAGAATAAATTTGGTAGTGTTCCTTTTTTTCTATTTTGTGTAAGACCTTGAGGAATATTGGTATTAGCCTTTGTTGAAAGTCTAGGAGAATTCTGTGCTGAAACCATCTGGCCCTGGGATTTTTTTTAGGTAGGAGACTTTTAATGATTGCTTCTATTTCCTAAGGGCTTATAAGACTGTTTAATTTATTTACCTGATCACTGTCTACATTTCAAAACAAGAGACCTTAGTATTGAAATTTGGCATTTCTGACTATAGAATTGACTGATTTTAGTAAATCAGATAGAATTTTATGAAAAAAATCAAATTATCCATTCATAGACTGAAATCAATTGGCATCACTGATTCAACTCAAAGACAATTAGTTTATAAACAGTAAATTTTTTCATCCCATACTATTGGGATTAAAATTACCATAGTATTAGGTATTTTAACCTAATGAAATATAACATTCAAAATGTCTGATAAATTTGCTACACATTTTCTATCTGAGTGAATAAAATTCAGTCTGACTTCCTTTAAATCGGGCCTAGGCTTTAAAAAACTTTTCAATATTCACTGTGTATTCCATCCATCTTAAACAATATCTAATTACAGTAAGGATATGTATATAACATCTTACATGCTTCAGACATACTAAATGCAAATATCTTTATTAAACTGCAATTTCCACAGATCATTTCCCTGTATAAATTTTGGTACAGTTATAGGAGTATATTTACTTTCTTTTCAAGACTTAATATCGAATACCTAGGATGCTGAACTATTAAGAAGGAGACTGTATAATAAAAAATATTAGGAGATGAAGCTATGTAGCTTGATTGAGAATTGGCAGATACCATCAGGACAGGAGTCAGACTTCTCTTCCTTACCTGCTTTTGGCACCATAGGATGAATCTGGTCCCTGAAATAAGTCACTTTATGCCTGATGGCCTCTCTGTCTCAGGCATGTCTCTGTGCAAACTATGGCAAGTCAACTGATGTCTCTAAGGTCTCATTCATTGAATGAGCAATTGGAGAAATATTGGGCGAGTGTAGTGAATATGGTAAAAATGCATTGTTTGAAATTGCCAAACAATCCATGGTAAAATATATACTTCAGAAAAAAAGTCAAGAACTATAGTTTTCAGGCAAATATGGGCAAGTAACAAAGCTTTCTTCAATGTAACCAGTGTAAAAGAACATGATAAAGCTAACATAAATCATTTCTAGTATCAATTCCTATTCACAATATGTTCTATAGTGTGACTGTAGACTGTAGAATTTACTGCTTCATCCAACTTCTGGTTCAAAAATGTGTAATCCTGATCTAGTTCCTAGAAAACATTTCATTAGATACACAAAATTCTTGAATCTCCATGTAGGACTCCCAATGTGTCTTTAGTAATAGCATCTCCCCATAGCAATGGATGGTAATGAACAAAACATCTTACTCCCCAATTTCCTCCTAATCTCCTTATATTAGGAACAGGGTCATTGAAACAGAAATCACTATCAGAAAACTCAAATTTCTTCCCAGAAGACAGGAGGAATTACAGTATGTACCTTTACAGACTAGTTTCTAGGTAGGTGAAACATATATGCGTACATACACACACATTTCATATGCCATGTCCTCCTATCAGAACTTTGCAGTGACTGGGGAGATGGCAGTGTCCCACAGCACAGAGTATAGACAGATTCTGCAGTCACTCTTCTCAAAAGCATGAAAATATGGCATCACTGGATTGAATAATTCACTGAATTCAAGTGGAAAGTCCCTTTCCAAACGTGTCTCTACCAATTCCTAGCTTGAGATCTCAGGCTAGTAAAACATGATTGAAGGAAAGGATGCTCAGAGTTACTGTGATGTTTGAAAAGAACAGGCCACAAAACATCTGGTCAAAATGAATGTGTATAACAAAGTAAAAAAAAATACTTTAGATTAAAAATTACTGTAGAAAAAATTTCACCAAAATGTCATTTATGAGCTATTTTCTTGGTCTCTGAACTCTGTAGCAATGGAAAATATGGCAATGTCACAATAAGTACAGCTCTAGCTGAAATTCAAATGAGTTTTTTTCAATTACTCAAATTTAGAAATCTATATTTTAAATGAATATTGACCACAGGAGCAGCTACTTTCTAGTAGATGGAAGTTTTCAGGAAATGATCCCTTTGAAATGTTTTCTTTTCTGTGCACTAACCTATATAATTTTCATTTCTCAAAACTGCAGAGGACAGTACATACTTCATGTTGTTCATTGCTCTGGTTGGAGAGGTTTACTTTGTAAATGCTACCTGCTCATTATAGTAAAGAGTATTCATTAGTAATGGTTAGAATTGATCCACTATTCATTTAGTCTGCTGTTAATTTTTTCCCCTTAGTCTGCTTTTCATAATATCCCTACCATGCTATTTCCGCCATTATCCAAAAACCAAGATTATAGCATTTCCTAAGTAGAAAATAGAAAGTTTAATTGTGATACAAAAAAATCATATCCAGTATATCCTCCCAAATATCACATATTTTAACAGTTATAAACTTACATTATTAAAAATGAAGTACACGTAGGAGATTTGTTTAGGAGAGAAAACTCAGGATTAGGTGTCCATTTGTTTTGATTGATTTCTAAAAACAAGCTCTTCTCCAATCTCTGTTTAGAACAAATGGGGTGAAAAAAATCTATTTCAAGATTTACTGGAGGAACGAATAAAGTAAAGTTACATTCATATTGGTAGATTCGTGCTTGCATTGGTGGTTCAGTGGTAGAATTCTCATATTGGTAGATTGTAGGTAGGGAATCCAGGGTAGCACTCATCACTATAAATATGTGTTGCAGTTATTTCAAACAGCCCATTGATCCTAAGATCTATATGTACTTGAATATAGACATGTGAAATAATCTTTTGACTAATTAAGATGCAAATAATAAAATTCCCTTTTATTATTTTATTTATTTTTATGTTTATGGCTATTTGACCTGTATGTATATTTACCATGTCTTTGCCTGATATCAGCTGAAACCAGAGGAGACTATATCCCTTTGAATGGAGTTACAGACGATTTTTAAAATTCTCAATGGGAATCATAGGAATCAAACACAGTTCCTCAGTAGGAATAGCCATGGCTATTAACTACTGATCCAGCTCCAAAATGGTAAAATTCTTAAGGAAATATACATTATAGCAAAGGCTATGTTCCAGATATTATGTCACACAGCATAAACAAAGTCATCCTTGAGTCCATGAGGAATTGATTACAGAAGCCTTTCAGAGAACAATCTACAGATATTCTGATTCTGTTCTTATCTATAAGCAAAGAATGTCTCATAGATTCAGGGAGCTCCTAACTCCCAGTGTGCGTGCTGCAAACAGAGGGAGATAAATTGTGAGGTGTCTTCAATTTAAAAAAAAGAAAGAAAGGAAAGATAAATAAAACCTCAGCCAACCAACACTAGATGCATAAGTCCCAGTGCAGAGAAAATTCCAAAACAAACAAAAAAACATGAAAAAAGAAGAAAACATGACTTCTCCAAAAGTTACTAATTCTGTAGTAACAGCCCTTAGTAAGAAATATTAAGAATACAAAGAATTAAAAATATTATTATTTTTCTTTCTTTTAATATTTTTCTCCAACATCTCTCCCTTTTAGCCCACTAAAAGGCTCTTTTTCTTATAACAATAAATATAATACAAAATAATAAGAACAATTAGGAAAAAATTATGAAAAGTATAAGGTATGACACATATTCCCAATGTTACTTCATATGTATTTGGCAACTAATAAGAACATTCTATTGTCTATCAATCTTAAGTTTAAAGCTTTTACTTGACTCAGTTTCCATCCTAACTTACATTACCAACTTAAAAACATCTTCTTAGACCTATAATATCCTTTTAATTACTAAACAGCTTAAAACTTAACTGTGAGACTATATCTAGTCTTCAATTACATCAGAGACCTGAGAAGGATAAATATATCTGAATAAACAGTAAGTGCAGAGCCAGAAGTTTCTAAAACTAAGAAGTGACAGACAATTGGCTGCTTGGACAGTCCAAAATTTCTCTCAATACATTGGAGCATCTATCTTCAGCATTTTGGCCCAGTATCTCTGACAGACATTAATTGCAAAGCAGGAATTATAAAGGACTTGCCTACCCTGTCTTGGCAGAGTTAGACTGTCTGACCTTCCAAGTTTTGTCCATTTTAGACAGCATTCTATCTATACTTGAAGCAAGGGATTTTTCTTGCCCTGTGGCTAACTCTCACTAATGCAACTATCTCTAAATGGAGTCTTAAATGCTCATCATCTACTTGGAGTAGAATGGGGAGTGCTGTGAAGAGCTGATATATTTCAATATCAAAAAATATTAAGCGCAAGCCTGTCATTGTGTTAGGTATTATGACAGTCTATTATAGTTATTTTCTAAGCTAATCAGAAATCAAGTTGCTAAGAGACAAGCAACATCTGCTTATCCTAATATAAGAGATAGAAAGGGCCTCTTCAAAAACCTCAAGATATCTGGAGAATATGGCATTCGAAGATGTTTTCTTAACTTTAGATTTGTTTGATATCAAGACATGTCAACTCCTGACAGCACCCCCTATTCTACTCCAAGTAGAAGATGAGCATCGAAGAATCTCCAGTGGGAGATGATTGAATTAGTGGCAAGCCTATCTCTTGGCAGGAAAAACCCCTTGCTCCAACTGTAGACAGAATACTGTCCAAAAAGGACAAAACTTGGAAGCAGGTAAGTCGACAACCTACCTCTACCAGGACAGGGTAGGCAAGTCCTTCATAACTCCTGCTCTACAATCAATGTCTGTCAGAGAAACGGGGCCCAATGACTGAAGATTGATGCTGTAATATATGGAGAGAAAATGGGAACTGTCCAGGCAGCTACTGGTGTGTCATTTTTTAGTTTTGGAAGCTGAAGGCCCTGCACTTCCTATATAATCAGATATATTTATCCCTCTCAGGTCTCTGAGGTGGTTGAAGAATAGATAGCTAGAGTCTCATAGTTAAATTGTGAGTTGTTTAGGAATCAAGAGAGTGTTATGGATCTAAGAAGATGTTTTTAAAATTGTGAGGCAAGTTAGTATGAAAGCTGAGTTAGATATAGAACTTTAAACTCATGGAGATGGTTAGATAGTAGAATGTTAAAGTCAGATGCCAAATACATATGGACATTGGAATTGTATGCTAAGCCATATAACTCTCATAACTGTGGCATAATTACCTCTGTTGTCTTGTATTGTATTTATTGTTATAAGAGAAAGAGCCATTTGTTGGACTGAAAGGGGGAGCTATTGGGGAGAAAAAGATATACTTTAAACTTAAAAAAAAAGGAAGGGGTTGGGTGGGTTGAGGCAGAAGAGAGTGGGAGGATGGGACTGGAGGGGGGAGTAGAGAGGTGATTTCGATTGAGATGTAACTTGAAGAAATAAGAAATAAAGTAAAAAAAAAAAAGAAAGCATTTTTAAATGCCATTTTCCATAGATCTCTTGAACTTTTTGAAAACCGTCTATCCACCTCTGTATATTTGAATAAGCAAATGTTTTCTCGTCAAATTAATATCTGATTAACTTAGAAAATATCTTTGATACACTAAACTAGTAGCTAACAAAATGACAAGTTTGAATGACTATTGTTTGCATTTCTTAATTATCCTAAACAGTTTGTGGTAATTGCTATCAAAAGGCCAGGGAGGTTGAACCCAGGGATTTCTTGCCTTTTCTTTATCCTTCTTTCTCTCTTATGCAGGGGAGAAAAGACTTGAAAAGAAAAAAAGGGGGACATAGATATGATACAGGAATGATAAAGAAAAGGTGTAGATTATTGAATCTTCTCTTATATCTTTGTATATTGATACAAAATTAAGGTTATATTTAGCCACGTTGGTATAGATATTTACCTATTGACACAAAATTAAGGCTAACTCTTTAAGACATTATACCTATGCAATTCTTAAAAATACAATAAGATGCTCTAGATCTTTGATAAAAAGATTATTATAACTATGTTCAAACAACCTTGATCAGAAAAGCTCTTTTCAGTGAGAATCAGTAAATAGAGAGCTGTAGAACTTATCAAAATTCTAAAAATAATTGAGTGTTTGGCCTAAATAGAACATCTTTCTCTCCCTTCATCTCTCTTTCTATTCTTTTTCTTTCTCTCTTTCTCTTATTCTCTCCCTGTCTCTCTCTGTCTCTCCATCTCTCCTCCCCATCCTTCTACCCTTCTCTCTTTCCATCACCCTCTCTCTCAAATACATACACACACACACACAAACAAACACACACACACTACATTTAGGTTTATAAAACATTGTGAAGGAGGTGAAAAGAATGTAAAAGTAAATAATGAAGAGACATGCTATAAAATTTAGTCTTGAGAACAGAACATGGCTATTAAATTCATGAACCACATAGAGATTTAATAAAGAATAGATAATCATTCTTTATTAAAGGGTGGCTACTGTTTGTTTGACTGTATTTCATTGGATGGCTCCACACCCACTCATGAACCTATGGACAGCACTAGCTGGATTTATGGGTTATATTTAAAGGACAAAAAGAAAAGAATAGAAATTTGAGAGATGGATATATGGGAGAAAATCCATAGGAATTATAAGGGGAAAGAGGTAGAACATATGATTATATTCCATTGTCTATATATACAAGATGCCCAAATATATAAATAATAAAAACATATTTGACAGAATAAAATGAAATTTTCATAGGGTTAAATGTTTCATTAACAAAAATTATTGGATGGGTGATCATAAATTAAAATATTCAAATTTATATGGCGGCTGGATTATCTATAAAAATAAACTTTGAGATGACAAGAGATAAAAATAGGAGGACATAAGCAAAAATACTGATAGATAATAGAGTCTAGAGAATCCTTAGCAACCCTAACGTACAGATTAAAATGAATTGACAGAGAGCAAAGGAGATACATGGAGGTGCTGGAGAGAAGACAGGGAGGAGGAAATGATGTAGTTATGTTTGAATTGTCAAAGAAATTTGCAGAAAGTGGGGTGGGTGATTTTTTCCCCCACTTTGTCATTTGATAGGTTATAGATGTTTCGGACGATTGGCTACAAGATGTTAAATGGTCTTGTTAAGCTAGGTTTTAGAGATTAGACCCAAGAATTTCTCTCTTTCTACATTCTCTATCCATCTTTCTCTCCTATGTAGGGGGAGAAAGACTTGAAATAAAAAGGGAATGGTCTCTGAGGTGGTTGAAGAATAGATAGCTAGAGTCTCATAGTTAAATTTTGAGTTGTTTAGGAATCAAGAGGGTGTTCTGGATCTAAGAAGATATTTTTAAAATTATGAAGCAAGTTAGTATGAAAGCTGAGTTAGATATAGAACTTTAAACTCATGGAGATGGTTAGATAGTAGAATGTTAAAGTCAGGTGCCAAATAAATATGGACTGGACATTGGGAATGAATGCTAAGCCATATAACTCTTATAATTGTGGCATATTTATTTCTGTTGTTTTGTATTGTATTTATAGTTATAAGAAAAAGAACCATTTTTTGGACTGAAAGGGAGAGCTGTTGGGGGGGAAAAAGAAATACCTTAAACTAAAAAAAAAAAGAAGGGAAGAGGATGGGGGGGTTTGAGGGGGAGGAGGGTGGAAGGGTGGGACTGGAGGGGGGAGTAGGGAGGGGATTGTGATTGAGATGTAACTTGAAGAAATAAAAAATAAATTATTAAAAAAGGGGATGTAGACATAATAAAGGAATGATAAAGAAAAAGGAATAGATTATTGATTATGCTCTCATATCTTTGTATATTGATTCAAAGTTAATATATTTGGCCACATTGGTATTGATCTTTGTATATTGATACAAAATTAAGGTTTACTCTATTTAAGGTATTGTGCCTATATAATGCTTTAAAATGCAATGTGAAGCTTTGGCCTCTTTATAGCAACCATCACAAACTGTTTAGGATAATTAAGAAATTCAAACTAATAGTCATTCAAATGTCATCTTGTTAGGTACTAGCATAGTAAATTCAGATGTTTTCTAAGTTACTCAGAAATCAAGTTGTAGAGACAAGCAACAAGCTTATTCAAATATACAAGATAGGTAGGTGATCTTCAAAAACCTCAAGATATCTGAGAATATGGCATTCAAAGATATTCTCTTAAGATTTTTTGGTACTGAGACCTGTTAAGTTCTGACAGCACCCCCTGTTCTACTCCAAGTAGATGATGAGCATCAAAGAGTCTCTAATTGGAGATAATTGCGTTAGTGGCAAGGTTGTCACTGGGCAAGAAAAATCCCTTGCTTCAAGTGTAGAGAGAATGATGTCCAAAAAGTACAAAACTTAGAAGGTAGGACAGCCTAAGTCTGCCAAGACAGGGTAGGCAAGTCCCTTATAATTCCTGCTTTGCAATTAATGACTGTAAGTGATACTGGACCAAAATGCTGAAGATAGATGCCTCAATGTATTGAGAAAAACTGGGGACTTTCCAGGCAGCCAATTGTCTGTCACTTCTTAGTTATAGAAACTGCTGGCTTGTACTTCCTGTTTATTCAGATATATTTATCCTTCTCAGGTCTCTGATGTGGTTGAAGACTAGATAGTTATAGTCTCACAGTTAAATTTTTAGTTGATTAGGAATTAAAAGGATGTTCTACATCTAAGAAGATATTTGTTTTGTTTTGTTTTTTGTTATAATTTATTTTTTTATTTTTTCAAGTTATATCTCAATCACAATCCCCTCGCTACTCCCCCCTCCAGACCCACCCTTCCACCCTCCACCCCTTCAACTCCCCATCCTCTACCCTTTTTTTTTTAGTTTAAGGTATAACTTTTTCCCCCAACAGCTCCCCCTTTCAGTCCAACAAATGGTTCTTTCTCTTATAACAATAACTATAATACCAAACAACAGAAACAAATAGGCCACAATTATGAGAGTTATATGGCTTAGCATACATTCCCAATGTCCAGTCCATATGTATTTGACACCTGACTTTAACATTCTACTCTCTAACCATCTCCATGAGTTTAAAGTTATATATCTAACTCAGCTTTCATACTAACTTGCCTCACAATTTTAAAAACATCTTCTTAGATCCAGAACACCTCTTGATTCCTAAACAACTCAAAATTTAATTATGAGACTCTAGCTATCTATTCTTCAACCACCTCAGAGATCTGAGAGGGATAAATATATATGATTATATAGGAAGTGCAGGGCCTGCAGCTTCCAAAACTAAGAAATGACATACCAGTGGCTGCCTGGACAGTTCCCATTATAAGGTATAACATACATTCCCAATATCCAGTCCATATGTATTTGGCAAATGATATTAATATTCTTTATCTATCTATCTTAATGAGTTTAAACTTCCATGCCTACCTCAGTTTCAGATATTTTTAAGTTGGTAATGCAAGTTAGGATGGAAACTGAGTTAGGTATGGAAGTTTAACTTCATTGAGATAGATAGATAAAGAATATTAATATCATTTGCCAAATACATATGGACTGGATATTGGGAATGTATGTTATACCTTATAATTTTCATAATTGTGGCCTAATTGTTCTTATTGTTTTTAATTATATCAACTGTTATAAGAAAAAGAGACCTTAACTGGACCAAAAGGGAGAGCTGTTCGGGGGAGGAAAGATACACCTTAAATTAAAAAAATCATCAGAGAAATACAACTGAAGACAACCCTGAGATTCCATCTCACACCTTTCAGAATGATTAATATCAAAAACTCAAATGACAGCACATGCTGGTCAGGTTGTGGAGAAATCAGAACACTCCTCCATTGCTGGTGGGACTGCAAACTTGTACAGCCACTATGATAATCAGTTTGGCAATATCTTAGAAAACTTGAAATAGCTCTACCTCAAGACCCAGTCAAACCACTTCTGATTCTTCCAATGATTCTTCTATCCAAATGATTCTTCGCCAAACCACAAGGACATATCCTCATCTATGTTCACAGCAGCCTTATTTGTAATAGCTAGAAACTGGAAACTGATGAATGGATTAAAAAAAAATTGTGGTGTATTTACACAATGGAATATTACTCAGCTCTCTGAAATAAGGAAATCATGAAATTTGCAGCCAAATGGATGGAACTAGAGAAGCTCATTCTGAGTGAGCTAAACAAGACTCAGAAAAAAGCACATGGCATCTACTCACTTATAATTGGATTTTAGCCATATAGTACAGGATGACTATCCTACAACCAACACACCAGAAGGATCAGGAACATAGACTTTGTTACCTATTAATGGGACAATTTGCCCTAGGGGTGCTACCATGTAGGCCCCAAGTGCAAGAGGAAGCTTGTAGCCCTCATATGTCTGATGAACTGAGAGGGGCTGATATGTAGGGACACTCCACATTGAAGGAGTGGAATGCGTGGGAGGAGGAGAGGGTGGGAGGGTGCAACCAGGAGGGTTAGAAATAGGACACTATGATGGAGATGTACCTTGAAGTGATAAATAAACATTAAAAAAATCCTCTAATCCCAGATCGAACTTTTGCTATAGACAGATAGATTTGTAATATTTGAAATAGTATTTGGGAATTGTAAAACGGCATAGATTTCTGTTAATTATTATAACAAAGACAATCTATATCTGGAATTCAGAAAAAGTATTTTCTGGAATTCCAGTAGGACTACAACAGCAAGGAAAACGGGCTAAAATTCTCCATGTTCTTTCCTCGGGATCTCCTGTTTCTCTTCATATTTCAAAAGCTTTTGGTCTTTTAGGTAGTTATTTCATATGATGCATCTCAGTAGTACTCAGCAATACTGTCAGTCTACACTTCTTTATAAGCTTCTATCCACAAAGAATGAGATATGCTCCAGGCAATTATTACATTTCGTGTCACTTGGTTTAAGGAACACATTACTAATGCCACTAAATTCCTCTCCACAACTCTTAATGCACCATCCTCTCCAACTCATACATCGCAACATTATCATCAACCAACACTGTAAGTTCAGTATCTAAAAACAAATAATGTTTATGCTTATATGATATTAGACTATTTAGGCTTATATGTTATTGGAGTGCTTAATATATTTTTATATAATTCTTTAAATTATATAATTTTTGTCAATAGGTATTTAGATATTAATACTATGCATAGTTTTTTATAAATAAAGTAGATATATTCATTTACTTCTAAAAATAGTAATTCCTTTTTAAAAAGAAAAATTTTTATCATAAAGATTGGTAGGCTACAAAAGTGCTGACACTCAATGCTTAAAATATAGGGTATAGGGTGGGAGGGTAGGACTGGGAAGGGTAGAAAGAGGGCACTGTGATGGAAATGTAACTTGAAGTAATAAATAAACATTTAAAAAATAAAAAATATATACAGGCAATGTATGTTCTTTTATATTGCTTATGAAAATTCAATTATCTATGTCTTTACAAAGGAAATCACATAATATATGTTCAGATATATAACAAAAGAAGTAATAGAAGGGTAAGAAAAAGAAATCACCAGTGGAAGGGGATACATCCAAAAGTATGTAGATACCTTAATTTCAACATGCTAAGTTTTAAAAAGACAAAGTGGGCCTCAACAGCAGAGTACAAGAAACAGAAAAGAGAATTCATGCACTGAAGACAAGATAGAAGAAATGAATATCTTGGTGAAAGAAAATGTTAAAAAAAATTCAGGCACAAGACATACAGGAAATCTGGAATACTATGAAGAGACAAAACCAAAGATTATTGCAAACAGAGGAAATAGAAAAAACATATGTCAAAAGCAAAGACAATATTTTCAGCAATACCATAGAACAAATTGCCCTGACTTACAGAGGGAGGTACCTATCAATGCACAAGAAGCGTATATAACACCAAATAAACCAGAATAGAAAGGGAATTCCCCATGACACACAGTAATCAAAACACTAAACATATGGAACAAAGAAAGAATATTAAAAGTTGCAAAGGAAAAAGGCTAAAGAACATATAAAGGCAGCCCATTAGAACATCCTGACTTCTCACTGGATATCTAAAAGTCAGAAACAAAGAGTTGGTACTTGATAAAATGAATAAGATTGATAAGCCTTTTGAAAAATTAATTAAAATATGAAGAGAGAAGTTCCAAATCAACAAAACTAGAGATGTAGAGACAGAAATAACAACAGACACCAAGGAAATTCATGGACCCATAAGGGCATACTATAAAAACCTATACTTCATCCAATTGAAGAACATGGAATAAATCAATCAATTTCTTGATATATACCACCTACCAAATTTATATCAAGCAATTTAAACAGACCTATAACTCCTAATGAGATAGCAGCAATATTAAATACCTCAATCAAAATCTGTCCAGGGTTAGATGAATTCATAAGAAGTCTACAAAATTTTCAAAGAAGACTAAATATCAATAATCTTCAAACTATTATGTAAAATAGAAAGAGAAAGATCATTGCCTAGTTCTTATTACAAGTCCAAAATTACCCAGACACAAAAAATCAACACAAAAAGATAATTACAGACAATATCCCTTCTCAGTATAGATTCAAAATTTCTCAATAAAATATTAACAAATTGAATATAAACATATTAAATATCAACCACCATGATCAAGCAGACTTACTCCCAGAGATATGGGTGTGTTTCAATATATGTAGGGCAATAAAAACAATCCCCCACAGAAACACACTGAAAGAAAAAGCCATATGACCATTGACCATCTCTGTAAATGTAGTTAAGGCTTTTAACAAAAATCAAGCACCCTTCATGATACAAGAGAGAAACTTCAACATAATAAAGGAGATTTACAAAAGGCCATAAAACATATCACCCTATATGAAGAGAAACTGAAAGTCTTTCCACTATAATAAGAAAGAAGACAAGAAAGTCCATTCTATCTACACTAATTAAATAGTACTTGAAGTCTTAGCTAGAGTAATAAAACAACTAAAGGAAATCAATGCCATAAATACAGGAAAGAAAGACATCAAAGTATCTTAACAAGAATATTATATGATTATGTACATTAATGATGCAATATTCCACTGTAGAAAGGGACTTCTACAGCTCATAAGCACTTTCAGCAAAGTAGTAGAATACAAAATTACCATGAAAAATCATTTTCCTTCCTATATACAATTGATAAACCAACTGAGAAAGACTCAAGGAAACAATATTTGTTGCAAATGCCTCAAAATCACTTAGTCTTAATGCAATTTGGTGTGCCTGAGTGGGTTGGTACCCGGTGAGGAGGTATGGAGAAGTGGGTGGGAGGGTGGGACTAGGAAGAGAAGAGGGATTGGGATGCAAAATAAAAAAATTAATTAAGGAAAAACATATCTTTGGGTAACTCTATTCAAGCAAGTGAAAATTTGTGTAATACCAAATTCCAGACACTGAAGAAAGAAATTGAAGAAGAGATCTAGGACTAAAGGATCCATGTTTATGGATAAATGGCATTAAAATATTGACAGTAGCCATCATACAAAAATCAATCTAGACACTCAGTACAATGCCCATCAAAATTCCAACTCAGTTCTTCACAGAACTTACAAAAGACGATTTTCAGCTTCATATGGAAAAAAACACATACACACACACAGAGACACAGACACACAAAAACAGATAGGAAAATTCATGAACAATAAAAGTTCTATCGGAAATTTCACTATCCCAGTCCTCAACCTGTATTATTGAGCCTTAGCAATAAAACAAGTATGAGATTGACATAAAAAAGACATGTTGATCAACAGAGAACTGAAGATCCACACGTAAATCCATATACCTATGGACACCCAATTTTTGAGAAAGAAGCCAGAAATGTATAGTGAAGAAAAAAAAAAGACAAAATCTTGAACAAATAATGATGCTCAAATTGGATGGCTACATGTAGAATAGTATAAATAGATTCATACTTATTACTCTGCCCAAAACTTAATTTTAAATGAATAAAAGACATAATAGAAAACCAATTATCCAGAACAGGATAAAAGGTAAGTGGGAAATAGCTTTGAACTCATTGGCATAGGAAAGTTCTTTCTGAGCAGAACACCATTAGTACAGGCTCCAAGATCAACGATTGACAAATGGGACTTCATGAATGGAATATACTCAGCCATGGAATCAAAGGTTAAAGCCTCCATGCAGGCACTAGTTCAACCTCTTTACATTCAATGAGCTGTGTGAATATTGTCCTCAGTAATGGGACCCTGCTGTCAGTTTGCTATGAATGACACTCTGTCCTAGTTGTTTTTCACCCACCTCTAGTCCACTCACAAAATTTATTCTATTTCCCCTTCTCAAGGAAGTCCATATGTTCCCACTAACTGCCCCCCCACCACCACCTTCCCCTAACCTCTCTAGGGCTGTGGGTTTTAGCTTGATTCTCATTTACTTAAGAGATACCATTGATTAATATGTCTTCTTTTATGCCAATACCATGGGATTTTATTACTATAGCTATGTAGTACAACTTGAAATCATGGATTGTGATGCCTCCAGTAGTTCTTTTATTGTTCACAATAGTCTTAAATATCTTCTTAAATTTCTTTCTTCAAAGACTTGAAGTTTTTATCAAAAAGTCTTTCACAGGCTTGGTTAGCTTATCCCAAGATATTTTGGATTATTTATGGCTATTGTTAAGTGTGTTGTTTCCCTGATTTCTCTCTTAATCCATTTGTCATTTGTATATATCTGAGCTATTGACTGGTTTGAGTTAATCTTGCATCCAGCCAATTTGGTGAGAGGAAGGTTTTCCTAGTGGCATTTTTAGGGTAATTATGAACTGTATCATATCATACTCAAATAGTAGCGCCACGCCGTTTTCTTTTTAATTTGTACCCATTAATCTCCTTTTGCCTATTGCTTCAGCTAAAATTTCAATTACTATATTGAATACATTTGGAGACAGTGAACAACTCCTTCTTTTCCCAGATTTCAGTAGAATAGCTTTGTGTTTCTCTTAATTTGATATTGGCTTTAGGTTTACTGTAAATTGTCTTTATTATGTTTAAGTATATTTCTTGTGCCCCTAATCTCTCTAGAATTTTTATTATTAAGAAGTCTTGGGTTTTTTCCAAATGATTCTTTGGCATCTAATGAGATGATATTGTGATTTTTATCTTTCAGTTTATTTATAATAACAGAAAGCTTACAAACCCATGGAAACTAAAAACTCTATACTGAAAGAAAGTGGGTCAAGGTAGAAATAAATAAATAAATAAATAAAAAGCTTTCTAGAATCCAACAAAAATGAACACACAGCATACCAAAACTTTCGTGACACAATGAGAACTGTTTTCAGAAAAAAATTCATAGAACTGACTACATTAAAAAAATTAGAGATCTCATAATAGCAACAAAACAGCACACTTTAAAGCTCTAGAACAAAAAGAAGTAAGCAAAAGCAAGAGTAGACTGTAAGAAATAATCAATCTCAGGGTTGAAATCAATAAGTCAGAAACAAAGAATCAATGAAATAAAGAGTTGGTTCTTTGAGAAAATCAACAAGGAAGACAAACCCTTATCCAAGTGAATTAAAACACACATAGAGAATATCAAAATTAACAAAGTCAGAAATGCAAGAGAGGGACATATCTGAGGAAATCCAGATAATCATAAGCACATAGATTTAAAATCTCTAACTCATAAATTTGGCAAATCTAAATGAAAAGGATAATTTTCTTTATAGGTACATTACCAAAGTGGCATGTTAGGTGGGAAATCTACTCCCAGAGCCAGGCCAGGTGACCAGGCAGGTGGTGCGAGAGAGGCTGAAGAAAGTCAGTACCACTCTGCTGGAGCATGTACCCTACCCGGAACAGGCCTAGCCTGCCCAGGCTGCGGCAGAAAGGCAGGAGCTGGTGCTCAGGAAAAATGGCTGAGACCTGGCAGTGGCCAGGAGAGGCCTTAGGTGGCATACTGGAGAAGGAGCCTGGTTAGGCCACCTGTGGCAGGAAAGGGGTAGAGACAAACCCCAGCTTCCAGAGGTAGGAGACCTAGCTAGGTGGTGGCCCTGTCTGAGCCTGGGGCACATGCAAACCTGGCCAGCCAGGCAAAAGATGGGGGCAGATTGCTTGCCCACCATGCCCAAAATAAACTCACACATTCATGGGGGAGGGAGGCGCACAGAAGGGGTTTGGAAGGTAACAGTGTTTGATTTGCTGATTATAGTCCAGCCAGAAGAAAGAAAATGGAATGCTTAATTCATGAGCAATGGGTGGAGAAAACTCCAGGGAAGCTAGAAGCTTACACTGAATGTCATTGGCTAAAAGCCAAGTCACCAACAGACCTCATTAGCATGACAACTTCAGGAGAGGATTAGCCAATATGAATCATTTTAAGGGATTTAGAATTTCCAAATCAGAGAAAAGAGGAGGTTGCACCAAAAAAGGGAGTCCATATGGTCTTTGGGCAATGTCAGACTTGCACCCTGTCAGCAGAAATCCCCATATATCTCCAACTGGACAGCACCTGTCTGTTTCCCACTCTCCCTCTATTTGAGTCTGTCTGTCTAGACTCACCTGACTATTCCTTCCAGACCCTTGCTGGTTAACGTGCCCTGAAAGATGCAGCTAGGTTACCTGAGTTGGTCCAAGGACCCAAGCCCTGGTCTGTCCCTGGAAGGATTCAAGAACCTCATTTTATAGGTTTTGGTGATATTGAAGGAATACCATCAGCCCACAACTTCCATTCCTTATTGTTCTGATTTGGAGCTCTGGGCCAGAGCCTTCGTCCTGGTCAGTATTTTAATTATTATTTAAAAGTGTCTATCTCTGTGTCATCTACAAAGTGTCCAGTAAAGAAAAAGGAAGCTATAAAAATATGATCACAATTAGTTCATTTATATCCACATTTGTACACATGATAAAATAACATTATAAATTGTTAATACAGATAAGAACCTGTATATTTTAAAATATTATGCTATATTAAAAACCGTAATATTTAAATTTTTAAGAATTCTATATATACGTTAGTTCATTTCCTCTTTCCCATGTTTCCCTTTAACAGTCCTGTGTCTCTCCTAGCTCTGTCTTAAATCCATTTCATCTTTTGTAATTATTATTGTGGACTCGTGTGTGTGTGTGTGTGTGTGTGTGTGTGTGTGTGTGTGTGTATAAAACCTATAGAATCCAGTTTGTATTTAAGACTTGTATTTAAGGCTGATCACTTGGAATTGGGTAATGTCTAAGGGAGCTGGCTCCTAGATAAAACTGATTCTTCTTCCATTGATGGCTTGTTAGTATTCATGTAGAATAGCAGAGATTTATGAAATTTCTCCCATTCATCCTCACATATCTGCTAGTAAAGTCATTATACAGTTCCCGTTTAGACAACCATATTGTTGAGATTTCATGGGGATAGTATCTCTTCATGTCTAAAAGGCACCATCTAGCAGCAGGTGTTCTGAATCTCTGGGTCTGACAGTCTTTAATCCCTGTTCTGTGGTGTTCCCTTAGTCTTAGGTGTAAAAGTAACTTGTAGACGTAACAACTGGTGAGGGGTACCAGACTGTCATACATTCTCTGCATTTTGATCATTTGTCTATTTCTGCAGTAGCTACCATTTGTAGTTTTTTTTTTTTTTAAAAAAAAAGGCTTCTTTCATGAGGTGCAAGAACTGCATTTACCTGTGGATACAAGCACAAGCATTTAGAATACAGAAATTATATTGATAGAAATTAATTTTTAACAGAATGACGTCTTAATATAAGATACAAAAAATTCTATAACTAGAAAGGATTTGATATAATTTTAGAGCCATGCCAAAAGAAAGAAGAACATAATCCTCAAATTGTAAAATATGTAAAGTAAAATTAAGTTACATTATCCTCAGAAATTTGTTAGTCGGTGGAAACACATGTAGTACTACACAGAAACTCTTTCCCAATATCCCTCCAGGAAATAAAATATTGAAGTATCTTCAGCAGTACTTTGTAATAATAATACTTACTTAGAGAAAATAATGGGAAAACAACGACCAATTCAATAAAATAGCTCTCAAATAAACTAAAACAATACTGTAAAATCACAAAATTTTGACTATCTGAATTTAATAAAAGTAGGAAGAACTGAAAGTTTAGTTCTGTGGTGGACAGTATTAGATATTCACTGAAATGTGTATTCTTTCAGTACTTCTTCTGAGATGCAAACATTTATGGCAGTAAACATTTGGTTCACTTTGTTATAATGGAGTGGGATGAAAGTAAGATATTTCATTTCAAATACACTTCCTTAGAAAATGGAAAAAAATATTTATCCCTCTCAGGTCTCTGAGGTGGTTGAAAAATAGATAGCTAGAGTTTCATAGTTAAATTTTGAGTTGTTTAGGAATCAAGAGGGTGTTCTGGATCTAAGAAGATGTTTTTAAAATTGTGATGCAAGTTAGTATGAAAGCTGAGTCAGATATAGAACTTTAAACTCATGGAGATGGTTAGATAGTAGAATGTTAAAGTCAGGTGCCAAATACATATGGACTAGAAATTGGGAATGTATGCTAAGCCATATAACTCTCATAATGTGGCCTATTTATTTCTGTTGTTTTGTATTGTATTTATTGTTATAAGAAAAGAACCATTTGTTGGACTGAAAGGGAGAGCTGTTGGGGGGAAAAAGAAATACCTTACACTAAAAAAAAAAAAGGAAAGAGGATGGGGGGTTGAGTGGGAGGAGGGTGGAAGGGTGGGACTGGAGAGGGGAGTAGGGAGGGGATTGTGATTGAGATGTAACTTGAAGAAATAAAAAAATTATTTAAAAAAATGAAAAAAAAAAGAAAATGGAAAAAATGGGAGGGAGGCTCTAAATAAAAAGGGAAGAAGAAGGTCAATACAGAGGGACAGGGAATGGTGGGAAACAAACAACAGCAAATATGTGATAAAGTGTCAAGTAAATAAATTATTTTACATTTTCTCAAAATTATATATGTGTGTGTGTGTGTGTGTGTGTGTGTGTGTGTTTGTGTGTGTGTGTGTCTCATAGACTGACAAAGCTTTCCATGCCAGACATAAGAAACCTCAATCTAAGCTTTTACTGTTGCACTTGAATTTAAATGTATATTTTTGAAGACAACACACACCAGACATAGGAATCAAGTTGTACCTAACCAGAAAGACTCCTTCCTGCATCCTAGCATTCATAGTACCATAAAGTATTGTGTATGCTACTAAGTGAGGGAAGTAATCAATGGTCCTATCCAGTTGTGACACCAATGAAATAAAATGATGTCCAAGGGTAGCAAAACACCTGTAATGTAATAATAGTGTCACTCATATCTTGGAGGTATGTGCCATCTGTCTAACTTGATTTAAAGCTCATTTAATGGAAAAGTAATCATGCTTAGTACTAGAAATCTAGTCAACTACTCAGGGCTAGTGATTCTATGGACCTCAGAAGATGGCCTACTATGCTTTGCCCCTTCACTAGATAAACATAATTCTGAACTACACCCTAAAACTTTTTCTTTTACCTATAAATACATATAGAGCTTCTGCCCCTTATCAAAAGGACTTATTTTTAGAGTCAGTAGGGACCATGGTATTAAAAGCACAGGTCATAAAGCAGAAATTAACAGATCATGTGGTCCATAGGCCTAGCCAATGTCTCTAAAACACAAGTCCCACACCTAAGGCTTAGGGAATGTCTTGGAAGAGATAGAGGAATTGTAAGACCAGAGAGCCAAGAAAGTCTGCTGCAAAATTGTGTCCACTAGAAATGATAGAAGCTATAAGCATAATGCCTCAACAATGTGATTTCCTAAATAAAACCTGAACAATGATAATATCAATATATATACTACTGTTGAAGTAGTAAATATCACAGCAACACAGCACTAGACCAAGGACTACAAGCAGCTAAGGACTACTGAGAAAGGAAGAACTAGCCTCTCTCTAAGTTATTACTATGCAAAGTTATAAGCCTTAAAATCACACTAATTGGACTCAGCAGGATATATATATGTGTGTGTGTGTGTGTGTGTGTGTGTGTGTGTGTGTGTGTGTGTATATATATATATATGCACCAAATTTAGATGGAATAAAGAGGGAATGGGGAGGGTCAGAAAGAGGATAAAGGAATAAAAGGAATAAAAAGATAAAAGGAAGGATGTAATTAAATTTTAGCAAAAGTTTTCAATAAATAATAAAAGATAGAAAACTCTAAAAGCATCTATCTTTTTTTAGAATTCTTTTTTTTCAACATGTATTTATTTCTTCAAGTTACATCTCAATCATAGCCCCATCCTCCCTCCTCCTCCTAGTCCTGCCCTCCTACCCTCTATTTCCTCTCCATCCTATTCTCTTTTTTTTATGTTTATTTATTACTTCCAGGTACATCTCCATCACAGAGTCCTCTTTTCACCCCTCCCACTTCCTCCCCCCCACCCTCTACCCCCATCCCTTCCATCCCACTACTCCGGACTGGAGTATCCCTGCATATTAGTCCCTGGCCCCAGTTCAGCAGTCATATGAGGGCCAACAGCCTCCTCATACACTGGGGGCATACAAGACAGGTAGCACCACTAGGGCAAAGTGTTTCATGGACAGGAAACAAAGTCTATGTTCATGTTCCCTTTGTGCATTGATTGTAGTATAGTTATTCTGTACTATATGGCTAAAATCCAATTATAACTGAATAGAGGCCATGTGCATCCTTCTGAGTCTGGGTTAGTTCACTCAGGATGAGCTTCTCTAGTTCCATCCATTTGGCTGCAAATTGAATGATTTCATTGTTTCTGGTGGCTGAGTAGTATTCCATTGTGTAGATGTACCACAGGTTTTTTTTTTTTTTTAAATCCATTCCTCAGTTGAGGGACATCTGGGTTGCTTCCAGTTTCTAGCTATTACAAATAAAGCTGGTATGAACATAAATGAGGAAATTTTCTTGTGATTTGGTGAGGAATCATTTGGATGTATACCCAAAAGTGGTATGGCTCGGTTTGAGGCAGAGCTATTCCTAGTTTCCTAAGATATCGCCAGACTGATTTCCATAGTGGTTGCACAAGTCTGCACTCCCATCAGCAATGGAGGAGTGTTCCCCTTTCTCCACAACCTCGCCAGCATGTACTGTCATTTGAGTTTTTGATCTTAGCCATTCTGACAGGTGTGAGATGGAATCTCAGAGTTGTCTTGTGTTGCATTTCTCTGATGATTAAGGATGCTGAGCATTTCTTTAAGTGTCTCTCGGCCTTTAGGGATTCCTCCTTTGTGAATTCTCTGTTTAGCTCTGTTCCCCATTTTTTGATTGGATTATTTTGTTTCTTGGCCTTTAATTCCTTGAGTTCTTTGTAAAATTTGGATATTAGCCCTCTTTCAGATGTGAGGTTGGTGAAGATTTTTTCTCAATCTGTAGGTACCTATCTTTTTAAATTCACCTCCTAATTGTATGAGATGCAGATAACAGCTATAATTCTCTTAGTTACTATTTAGATTTTTCAAGTAAGCAAGAAATAAGTTTTCAATGAAATAATGTAGAGGTCATCGAGTACCTTGTACTCACAGAGAAGCACTAAGAGAACCAGGAATATTAATCACACAGGGGGGTGTGTTCAGTGGAAGAGATAAAATCAAATATTTACATTCCATCAGAAAACTGGGAGTGAATGTTACTAATGACATGGTGACCTCTTTGCTATCTGTGAGGGCAGGACTCACCCATCTTCTCTAGGTACATGTCACCCCAATTCCCTACTGTTTATCCCAGACTCTCCCTATCTCCACAGTAATAGAACCTATCCTAGGGTAGCAGTCACATGTTCTCTATAGCCAGTTGACCTATATGCTCTCTTTGTCAGAGACCAAATTATATTCGAGGCCTTTTAGCATTAGAACCCACCCTTATGGTCACTAACATATTGTGAAGGCGTTTCTATGTAGTCACATCTTAAGTTTCATTGTGCACAAGGAATTGGACTGGTTGTTGCCTGGAAACCTTTTCCCAAATTTTACCATATTTAAATATGCTCTCTGATCCAGGTTAGCGATGTGAATCTGTATTGAGTTTTCATTCCCATCTCTTGGAGTGGTTTACTTCCTAGGTCTGACACCTGCAGGGACCCTCTCACAATAATTTCTATATTGTGAGAAGAATTGTACATATTGCAGAGTGAATTTAGAGATACCAGTTTAACACGTAATTATAGAGTGGTGACAATTCCTATTATGGTGGGCAAAAGCTTACGTATCTGTAACTAATGAATAGAAAGGACAAGGTTGCTTTAAAAAGTAAGTAAAGTACTTAGGTAAAGGCCTAAATGTATCCCCTATGATGCTATCTTCCTCAGTCTATATTTATTGCACACAGATTCCAACAAGCACAATGATAAGTGAAGAGTATGATCGTGAATGCTTTCCTCAAGTGGCTAACTGCAGACACTGTCAACAATTACATCAGAAAGCATTTGTCGGTCTTCTCCAAAATAACAAAATTAAGTAATCAAAGTTTCAAAGACTCCTACCAAAAACCATGCCCAAAGCAATTTTAGCATGGATAACATTCAAAGCATATAAAGTCAAGTGTCTATCATGAGGACAAATCAGTCCCCAACAAAACAACCTTGCAACCTCAAATGTGGCAATGTCTGTTAGACTTTCTGCAACCTTCTATAAGTTATATAATTTTAAAATGTAAGAATAAATTTAATTACCTGATTTTTAAATAAGGTGTTGGGATATAAACCAATTGAACCAGGAGGAATGTCTTCAAAAATGAGGTGTTGAACTAAAAATAATTGTTCTTGCATATTTTTCCATAAGGATAATTTTTTCCTGAAGTTATATCAACTCTGTAACAATAACATGTTATTAGAAGCTGTTACTAAAAGTCCTTCACAGGGGAAAACTTGGGGAATTTCTATCCTTCCTCCTCTGGTCCCAAGAACAAGCTACCAGATGATTCCAGCAAACATCAGGCTGGGGAACCAGTTGGTATTTTGGGTTTCCTTCCTGATAGAATATAGGTGAGGGTTTACTTAAAAGAGAACAACCACTCCAAATCTGCTTGCCTGAAAATTCTGATCCAGCAGGTAAGAGAACTTCTTGAAGGCATTACATAGATGTAGACCCCACTCTAGTTCTCTCCAAACTATATATACTCTAGCGTCTTTCACAGACACAAAAAGAGTTTTCAGGTGTCATCAAGATATTCAGCAGAGAATCTTGTGTCCTGCCTTGTCCTCAAATGAGGGTGTAAACCATCAACAAGGCCAGCTAGATGATCTTTGTAAAGAATTCACCAAGGTGGCAGTTGTGTGGCTTGGACATGCAGTACCATCACCAGCATAGAAAGAACTCTCTGTTTCAGCAGTAATAAAACAATAATAATTTTAATCAGCAGTACATTTATGAAGATATCATTTTCTGTCTAAGTTAATGAGATAAGTAACAAACAGCATATGCTTGAAAAATACCTAATAAATATAGAGAACATTATTATATAGGTTGACTTCCATAGGTCTTTAAAACCCATTAATGATGGATAGCATATATAATGAAGGCATATATTTTATAAATATCAAAATTAAGTATTATGACAATTTTACCATGAAGGTAAAACCAGTGAGTTTGTTGAAGAACAAAGTGAATATTTTATGAATCACTCATTCTATTCCTAAATTTATCTCTAGAGAAACTATTAAAAAGGCTTTGTATAACAACTTTTATAGAAAAGTTTGGAAATAAACCAAATGTCAATCAAAGTAGAATGAATCAATAAATTCTTTCTTCCTATATAATGTTACATAAATTTAAAACTGGACTAAAGTAATATATAACAACAAAAATAATAGTAAACCAAAACAAAATAATATAGCAGAAATTAGAGGATAACTAATGCTAAAGTACTACATGTATGAACATTTATAAATAATCCATTCCCAATTCCATTTCAAATAAATTTCCAAGAGTAGAACACCTCCAGAAAATCCATAGAAAAATAGTCTTTGGAAATAGCTGTTAAGTGTTTAAAAAAAGAAAGTAAACTCAGTAAGAAATGGGATATTTCCAGGAAACAACGTCTATTAAACAAATACATAGCAATTTAGTTTTGAACTAAAGGACTGAATGAAAAAGAACACCTCTGTAAATTGAGAGAGGTACAACATGTGGCATATGAGCATAGAATTAATTCCAGAAGATCTGATTACTAACTAAATTGTGACTCTATCTCTAACCTGAACAATTACCATTAAAATGACTATTTTCCAGAAAAGTTGCATAGAATTCACTCAGTACCTCTCATTATATTAAATACCCCAAAAATATTTAGGTCTGTTCAGAATATATCACATAAATATTGATATCTGGAGGCGGGTTTTTTTTTTTTTTGCTATATATTAGACTTATTTACACAGATGCCTCAATTTAATAGATGATAACATCAAAATCACATAGTAGATAGAAGGACCAGAAAAAAAAAGAAAAGAAGAAAAAATTGTATGACTGGACTAAATTTCAATCTAGATTACTACTATATTGCCTGTCAATCTGGATTTCATTACCAGTCCATCTGGAAGTTTGTTCTGCCTTTTAACCGGAGTGACTATCTTGCCTATTGGTGTGTATGACTACAATGTCTACCAAACTGGATGGCTGCATATCTTGCACTTTTACTAGTACTTAAGGAAGATTCGAAGAGGGAAAATATTTAACTAATCCAAGCCTAGTTTACTAGCAACTCTAGTAAGAATCTGGTATCCAAAGATATGAGTTTTATGATGTATATTGAAATAGCAGTGGCTACCTGCTTAAGTTATGAAGGCCTGGATGGAAGCTGCCCCTCAACTTCACTGCTAAGATTTGAATGCAAAATGTCTCCTTTAGGACCACTCTGTTAGTGCTTGAGTCCCAGTTGGCTGCATTGTTTTGGAAGGTTAAGAAATTTTAGGAGCTAGGACATTGTTGGAGCAAGTAAGTCAACTAGGAGCATTCTTTTGAGGGTTTTCCTATTCATCAGTCTGTCGCGTCCCCCTCGACCAGCAAGGACGACGAAACTCACAAAAGCTCTTCTCAAGCAGTTTATTCAGGTCCCTTGAAAACAGTCTTCCGAATCCTTGCTTGTGTCTCTGCTTCTCCTCCCCCAAGCCCTTATATGCCTACTCAAACCCAATCAGATCATGCCACCTAGCGATCCAAGATAGGCTCACAAAAGGAGGAAGCACACCGGGCTAGGCAGCTGCTACCAACTAAGGCTTGTTTACAGCTAAGCTTGAGCTTTCTGGCATCAAGCCAAGTGCCATCTTAGGGTTGCGGCTCACCACAGATCCCCCTTTTTGTTTTAAAACGCAACAGGCAAGGGTAGAGGTCTGATCTCTGATATGCATGTAAAGGACATTGTAATGACCCCACACCCAGTAGCCAACCAGGCTGGTGCCATACCCGTCCGGTATCTTTTTCTCAGAGATGGGAAACTAGGATACCAACCCATATGCAATCAAACATGCCCTTCTTGAAGTCGCCAGAAGCTGACCCCAAGTGCAGTGCTTAGCCTCGCATCCTGAGCGTGATGATAGCTTAGTCCTTTAGGACAGTCAACCAAGCTTGCGGCTGTCCAGCCTCCAAGGCAGCAAAGGCTTGCACCAGCATGGCATTGCTTCTCCTCTGTGAAATCCTCATCTTACAGATACACCATAGGGCAATGAAACTGACTAGGAAGAGCATGCCTTCTAGGGCACCCATTCCCGCCCATTCCTTCAGATGATTCATGGCTCGGAGGATCCATGTTGACAGTCCTTCAGCAACAGAGACATCAACCCGGGTGGAATTCACATGCACGATGGCAATACTCAGATTCTGCATCAGCTTATCAAACTCGCCAGACCAATTTCCTGTAAGATACTGAGATAGTTGCTTAGACAAATTTTCAGCTACAGTATAATTTTGATATGGCACAGAGGTCACACACAATCCAGTCATTTTCCACTCACAGCCAATCTGGGCCACCTGCCACAATCAACCAAGGCCGTGGCTACATTGGCTGACAAATTATTCAAGGTAGCGGCAGTCTGCACTGAGGCATCCAGGCTTCCAACCCCTTGTTCTTATAAGGGGTGATAGCTTCTTTACACTCCTTTGTACATTGCTCATACACAAGTTGTTTAATTAAGGGCATTGCCAAATCAGGGTCTCCAAATACCCTTCCAGCGGCCTCAACCATTCTAGCCACGAAGTCTGAGAAAGGCTCCAGGGGATCCTGAATAATTTTAGTTAGATTGTTATCCACTGCCCCTTTGTTAGGCAATGATTTCCAAGCTCTGGTTGCGATTAAATTGATTTGCTCAAACACCTGAGCCGGATACCCAGTTTGTTGTTGAGCAAATCGACCTTGCCCAAGAAGCATGTCCACATCCCAGGCTGGGTTTCCCGCTGCACGATTAGCAGCAGCTTGTTTATTAGCAAACTCAATCAAGAAAGCCTTCCAATCTAAATACTGCCCAGAGGACAGGCAGGCACGTGCCAAGCTCATCCAGTCACTAGGAGTCATGCAATAATGACTAAGAGCTTCCACCTGAGCTACAGTGAAAGCAGCATTAATCCCATAAGTGCAGACAGACTCAGCGAGTGCTTTAATTATCTTAAAATCGAGGGGTTCATGATAACGATTTCCCCCTCCATCCTGAAAGACAGGGTAGTATAGTTCATGTCTCACTTCCCTCCAGACATTTGGACAGAATGACCGCCCACTAGGACCACTCGGAGGGGAAGTTTCATTATATGAAGGCGGCGTCAACACAGGCGGCCCCGGACCTGAGGGCTCTATCCGGGTGCAGTCAGAACTCTTCCTCAAAGATGACTTCTCCATATCCTTTGCTAACATTTCAAGTTCCTCTTCAGACTCTGAGCTATCCTCTTCCGAAGTATCTTTCCCAGATTTGACCAAACGCTCCTCTTTTAACTGCTCTAATGCCTCTTGTCCCTTTTCCACGGCCTTGCAATATCTCTGATCTCCTAAACAACTCCGAACAAGTCTCCAAATAGGCCGTGCTCCTTCCTGCAATGTACCTTGCTCCCAGACAAAATCTAGATCTCTCCCAAGCTTATCCCAGCAACTGATAAAGGCCAGCAAGGCCAGCATTCGCTCCATTTCTGTGAGGCACTCTCTGCTTTCCTCACCTTGCTCTGCCAGTTGTGTCTTCTACTCGTCCGAATCACGGAACTTTATTGCTCCCTCCCGGAGACCTTATTGCCTCTTTACCGAGGTCCTTATTGCTCCCTCCAGAGACCTTATAGTTCGCAACTTCCACGAAACTTTTACCTTTAGTTCGCAACTTCCCGCGAAACTTTACCTTTAGTTCGCAATTTCCGCGAAACTTTACCTTTAGTTCGCAATTTCCGCGAAACTTTATTGTCCCAATTTATCCCGGGAACTTACCAGTGCACTGCCCCTGACTGCAGGAGTTCTGAGTCTTTTCTGGTTCCCCGTACGGGCCACCACTTGTCGCGTCCCCCTCGACCAGCAAGGATGACGCAACTCACAAAAGCTCTTCTCAAGCAGTTTATTCAGGTCCCTTGAAAACAGTCTTCCGAATCCTTGCTTGTGTCTCTGCTTCTCCTCCCCCAAGCCCTTATATGCCTACTCAAACCCAATCAGATCATGCCACCTAGCGATCCAAGATAGGCTCACAAAAGGAGGAAGCACACCGGGCTAGGCAGCTGCTATCAACTAAGGCTTGTTTACAGCTAAGCTTGAGCTTTCTGGCATCAAGCCAAGTGCCATCTTAGGGTTGCAGCTCACCACATCAGTCTTTCTTCTCTCTGCTGCCTATCTGTCATGACTGAAGCAGTGAGGCCATATGTTCCTGGTATCACAATGCTTAGTCTCAGGATAGACCCTAGTCGATGGAGTTAAAGATTGTGAACTGAAATGTCTGAAACCGTGAGCCAAAAAAATAATAATCTCTTCCCTTAGGATACTAATTTCAGGTATTTTGTCACAGAAATGCAATGTCTGTCTTATATAGAGATACATAAAGCATTACTTATAATCTCTTTGTTAATCTAAAGTATAATATTTGGCCTTTAAAGATATAGCATATTTTCAAAAAGCAGTCAAAAGCTTTACTATAAAATTCATCATTTTAAAAAGAATTATTTTGATTATGAAGTATGACACATTAAATCATTAATTTCATATGATAGTTCTTTGCTCCACAGTGTTTTTCAACTTAAGGTCAGCCTACCCTTTTGGTAAGCAAGTTAGAATTCCTCAATTTTCACAATAACAAGATTTCACAGGCATATTTTATTATATTAGGTATTAGTAAATGATTCCCCAGAATATCTAGATGAGCTTCTTTTATCAGGCATTAATAGATATCACTGCTTCTTTTGATAATAGAAGGGATTTTCAAGAGACATAAGACAAAAGAGATCAATGTGCCTTTTCAAGAGAAAATAGGGGGTTACTACTCCATAAGACTAACTAAAGAAGAGAAATAAAATTAATAGGAAGACTAAATACAAAAAAAAAAAAACAAGAAAAGAAAATAATTAACATAACTGAATACAATTTATATTTAAAAGGAATAAAAATTATAAAACAATTATAAAATTTGTGAGAAATGGATAGAGCTAGTAACAATTATCCTGAGGAAAGACCACCAGACCAATACAGACATACATTGCATGTTTTTTCTTATATGTGGATTGGTAGCACTTAACCATTTGATGTGTATGTGTCATTAAAATATCCACAGGTTAGGTAGCTCATAAGGAACTAGAGCAGATGAAAATCTCTTCCAAGAAGAGGAAATATAAATCAGCATTATAAAGGCATAAAAGGGAAATCGGAATATGAGGTTTAAATGGGAAAAGGATGGGAAGTCAAGATAAAGGAGGGAATATGGACATGATACAACTAGAACTAAAGGCCTTTTCTTTTTTAATGTTTATTTATTACTTCAATTTACATGTCCATCACAGTCCCCCTCCTCCACCCCTCCCAGTCCCATCCTGTCACCCTACCACCCTCTCCCCCTTCTCCCATCTATCCTACTCCTCTGGTGTTCGGTGTCCTACATATTACTCCCTGCAGTTCAGCAGCCATATCAGGGCTAAGAGCTTCCTCTTGCACTGGGGGCCTACATGGCAGTTCTATTAGGGCAAAGTGTCCCATTAACAAGTAACACAGTCTATGTTCCTGTTCCTTCATATCTGTTGGTTGTAGGATAGTTATCCTGTACTATATGGCTAAAATCCAGTTTTAGTGAATAGATGCCATGTGCATCTTTCTGGCTCTGGGTTAGTTCACTCAGGATGAGCATTTCTAGTTCCATCCATTTGGCAGAAAATTGCATGGTTTCCTTGTTTCTGATGGCTGAGTAGTATTCCATTGTGTATATATACCACAGCTTTTTATCCATTCCTCAGCTGAGGAACATATGGGATGTTTCCAGTTTCTTGCTATTAAAAATAGGCCTGTTTTGAACATAGTTGAGGAGATGTCCTTGTGGTTTTGTGAGGAATCATTTGTTTGTATACCCAGGAGTGGTATGGCTAGGTCTTGAGGTAGAGCTATTCCAAGTTTTCAAAGATATCACCAAACTGGTTTCCATAGGGGTTGTACAAGTTTACATTCCCACCAGCAATGGAAGAGTGTTCCCCTTTTCTCCACAGCCTCACCAGCATGTGCTGTCATTTGAGTTTTTGATCTTAGACATTCTGAAAGGATGAGATAGAATCCCAGAGTCATCTTGAATTGCATTTCTCTGATGATTAAGGATGTTGAGCATTTCTTCAAGTGTCTCTTGGCCTTTAGAGATCCTTCTTTTATGAATTCTCAGTTTAACTATGTTCCCCACTTTTTTTATTGGGTTATTTGGTTTCTTGGAGTTTATTTTCTTGAGTTCTTTAAATATTTTAGATATTAGCCTTCTGTTAGATATTGTGTTGGTAATGATCTCTTCCAAATCTGTAGGTTGCTGTTTTATTCTAATGACAGTGTCCTTTGACTTACAGGAGCTTTTCAGTTTCATGAGGCCCCATTTGCTGATTGTTAGTCTTCAAGCCTGAGCTATTGGTGGTCTGTTCAGGATGTTGTCACCTGTGCCAATGAGTTTGAAGCTTTTCTTCACTTTCCCTTCTCTTAGATTTAATGTGTCAGGCATTATATTAAGGTTTTTTATCCACTTGGACTTAAGTTTTGTGCAAGGTGATAAATATGGGTCAATTTGCATTCTTTTACCATTTGTTGCTGTCTTTTTTTCCATTATACAGTTTTGGCTTCTTTGTCAAAAACAAAATGCCCATAAGTGTGTGGGTTTATTTCTGTGTCTTTGAATCAATCCCATTGATCTACTGGTCTGTTCCTTCACTAGTACAATGATGTTTTTATTACTATTACTCAGTAGTACAGTTTGAAATCTTGGATGGTGATACCTCCAGATTTTTTTGTACAGGATTGATATAGCTATTGTGGGTTTTTTTTGTTGTTGTTGTTATTCCATATGAAATTGAGAATTGTTCTTTCAAGGTCAGAAAAAAAATGAGTTGGTATTTTGATAGGACTTGCATTGAATCTGTATGTTGCTTTTGGTAGTATGACCATTTTTATTATGTTGATGCTATCTATCCATGAGCATGGGAGATCTTTCCATCTTCTGATGTCTTCTTCAATTTCTTTCTTCAAGGATTTGAATTTCTTGTCATACAGGGCTTTGACTTGCTTGATGAGAGTCACCCCCAGGTATTTTATATTGTTTGTGGCTATTGTGAAGAGCATTGTTTCCCTGATTTCTTTCTCAGTTCATTTATCTTTTGTATAAGAAGGGCTTCTGGTTTGTTTTTTGTTTTTTGATTAATCTTGTATCTAGCTATGTTGCTGAAGGTGTTTATCAGTTGTAGGTTCCTTTGGTGGAATTTTTGGGGTCACTTATATTTACTGTCATATCATCTGTGAATAGGAATACTTTTAATTCTTCCTTTTCAATTTGTATCCCCTTGATCTTCTTTAGTTGTCTTGTTGCTCTACATAGAAATTCAACTACTATATTGAAGAAATATGGGGAGAGTGGGCACCCTTGCCTTGTCCCTGATTTTAGAGGACGTGGTTAAGGTTTCTCTTCGTCTAATTTGTTAGCTACTGGCTTACTGTATATTGCCTTTATTATTTCTAGGTAAGGTCTTTGTATGTCAGCTGTCTCCAGAACTTTTAGCATGAAGGGGCATTGGATTTTTCAATTGCTTTTTCATCATCTAGTGAGATGATCATGTGTTTTTTTTTTCCAACTTGTTTAAATGGTGGATTATATTGATGGATTTTCATTATGTTGAACCACCCCTGCATTTCAGACATGAAGCCTACTTGATCATGGTGTATGATACTTTTGATATGTTCTTGGATTTTGTTTGCAAGTATTTTATTAAGTAATTTCACATCTATGTTCAAGAGGATAATTGGTCTGAAATTCTCTTCTTCTTCTTCTTCTTCTTCTTCTTCTTCTTCTTCTTCTTTTTTGGTTCTTTGTGTGGTTTAGGTGTCTAGGTGACTATGACCTTGTGGAATGAGTTTGGCAGTGTTCCTTCTGTTTTTATTTTGTGGAAGAGTTTGAAGAGTATTGGTATTAGCTCTTCTTGGAAGGTCTGGTAGAATTCTGTGCTGAAACCATCTGACCTTGGGTTTTTTTTTTTTTTTTTTTTTTGACTGGGAGACTTTTAATGACTCCTCCTATTTCCTTAGGGGTTATAGGGTTGTTTCATTTGTTAACATGATCTTTACTTGACATTGTAGGTGGAATCTATCAAGAAAATTGTCCACTTCACTTAGGTTTTCACATTTTATGGAGTACATGGTTTTGAAGAGAGGCCTAAGGTTTCTTTGTATTTCCTCGATGTCTGTTGTTATTTCTCCCCTTTCATTTCTAATTTTGTTAACTTGGAAATTTTACCTCTTCCTTTTAGTTAATTTGGCTAATGGTTTGTCTATTTTGTTGATTTTCTCAGAGAACTAACTCTTGATTTTGTTGATTCTTTATATTATTCTTTTTGTTTCTGAGTTGTTGATTTCAGCCCTGAGTTTGATGATTTCCTTCCTTCTGCTCCACTTGGGAGTGTTTGTTTCTTCTTTTTCTAGTGCTTCTAGTTCTTCTGTTAAGATGTTAATAAGAGTTGTCACCATTTTCCTTTTGAAGGCATTTAGTGCTTTGAACTTTCCTCATAGCACTGCTTTCATTGTGTCCCATAGGTTTGGATATGTTGTGTCTGCGTTTTCATTGAATTTTAGGAAGACTTTGATTTCCCTCTTCATTTCTTCCCTGACCTAGTAGTAACTGAGTAGAGAATTGTTCAGTTTCCCTGAATTTGTAGGGTTTTTTTTATTTCTGTTTTTGTTGAAGTCCAGCTTTAATCCATGGTAGTCTGATAAAATACAAGGGTTATTTCAATTTCCTTGTATCTGTTGAGGCTTAATTTATGCCTGATTATATGGGCAATTTTGGAGAAGATCCCATGGGGTGCTTCTTTTGTATATTCTTTTGTGTTTGGGTGAAACATTCTGTAGATATCTGTTAGGTCCATTTGGTTCATGTGTGGGGATCAATGTGTAGTTAAAACTTTAGTAGAATTTCTTTTACAAATGTGGGTGCCCTCATTTTGGGGGCATAAATATTCAGTATCAAGATATCATCTTGATGAATTTGTTCTTTGAATAGTATGTAGTGTCCTTCCCTATCTTTTTTCATTAATTTTGTTTGAAAGTCTGTTTTATTTGATATTAGGATGGCTACTCCAGCTCGCTTCCTGGGACCATTTGCTTGGGAAACCTTTTCCCAGTCCTTTATTCTGAGGTAGGATCTATCTTAGTTAGTGAGATACATTTTTTGTATGCGGCAAAATGACAGGTCTTGTTTATGGAACCATTCTGTCAACCTGTGTCTTTTTATTAGGGAGTTGATTCCATTGATGTTGAGAGATATTAATGACCATAGGTTGTTATTTCCTGTTATTTTTATGTAGGTGGTCATTGTGTGTTTCTTTTCGTTTAGTTGCTGTGGAGTTCTTTGTTTCTTATGTTTCCTTGGGTTTAGTTATCATCTCTTGGTTGCAATTTTCCTTCTAGGATCTTCTGTAGAGCTGAATTTGTGGATAGATATTGTTAAAATTTGGTTTTGTCATGGAATATCTGGTTTTCTCCATGATAGAAAGTTTTGCTGGGTATAGTAGTCTTGGGTGGCAGCTATGTTCTCTTAGGGATTGTAGGACTTCTGTCCAGTCCCTTCTGGCTTTTAGAGTTTCTGAGGAGAAGTCACATACAATTCTGATGTATTTGCCATTATATGTTACTTGACCTTTTTCTCTTGCAGCTTGTAATATTCTTTCTTTGTTCTGTACATTTGAAGTTTCAATTATTTTGTGGTGAGAGGAATTCCTTTTCTGGTCTAATCTAATTGGTGTTCTGTAAGCCTCTTGGAATTTTCCAAGCATCTCTTTCTTTAGGTTTGGGATATTTTCTTCTATGAGTTTGTTGAAAATATTTCCTGAGCCTTGGTGTTGGGAGTCTTCCTTTCATCTACGCCTATAATTCTTAGGTTGTGTCTTTTCATTGAGTCCTTAATTTCTTAGATATTGTGGGTGAGGAATTTTTTAGATCTCTCATTTTCTTTGGTTGTTCTACTTATTTCTTCTATCAAGTCTTCCATGACTGAGATTCTGTCTTCCATCTATTGTATCCTATTTGTGATACTCAGGTCTGTCATTCCTGTTCACTTTCCTTGGTTTTCCACCTCTAGGATTACCTCTGATTGTGGTTACTTTATTGCTTCCATTTCCAATTTCATGTCTTGAACTGTTTTATACATTTTCTGCTCCAATGTGGTTGTCTTTGCCTACACAAATTTCCTAAAGTTGTCTCTTTCCCACTCCTGTCTGACTGAGTTATTTTGAAGATCTCTGATCTAATTATCCATTGCTTTCCTTCCTAAAATTGTGATTTATTTAAATTCTTTCAGGGATTTGTTTTCTTCTTGTAAGGCCTCTATCATTTTCCTAAGTATAGATTTGTCATCACTTCATGTGTTTCAGCTATGGTGAGGATGGTCAGAGCTTGCTGTACTAGCATAGCTAAATTTTGTTGTAGTCATAATTCCCTAACTTTTGTCAGTTCTGTTCTTTCACTGGCCTTTAGCCATCTGGTTGTCCTTAGCTGTTTATTCCTGGTGCCTTCTGCTCTTGGTTCAAAGGAAGGAGATTTGGAGTAGATATTGTATAATCTTGGTGATCTGTATCTCTCCACAGGTTGGATGGGGCCTTGTATTCGGAGCTGGTTCAGTGAGCCTCCCACAGGTCACCCTTCCTGTTGTGTCCTGGTCAGGGGTTGGTGTGGGATGGGTCTGACTGCAGGTTCCTGAGATCCAGCTTGTCTTCTTAGTGATGTCAGTGGGGATTGGCAGGCCACAGACTGTAGGCTAGAGCCTAAACTCCCCTCCAGCTTATGCATCAGGACTGTGATGGGAGACCTCCCAAGCTGCTCCCAGGGTGCTCTCAGGTTCAACATGCACCTTGTAACCAGAAGCACTGTGATCTGGTACAGTCCACTTCACCCAGGCAGTGAGTAATGGTCTGGGGTTGTTTCAGTGTTCCAGGATCAGAGATCTCTGTGTTGTAACCTGGATGTTCAACTTAGGGGGAAGGCAGGTGCCAGCAGGGAGTTCCACTGTAGAGTTCATATCCTACCCACAATGTTTGGGTTCGGGTAGGCTCAGCTGCCTTTTTCCAGCCAGAATCACTGTGCTCAGCCTGCCTGAGCAAGTGGGGCCTCTTTTAGTTTCCCTATAGCTACACACCAGGACTGTGGTCAGGACTGTGGGCATGGTTCTCTCAGGCTGCTATCAGCAGGATCCCAATTTCAGCCTGTGCCTCTCAGTCAGAAGCTCTGTTATCCAGTGCCACTTACTTGCTGGGTCAATACACAATGTAACAGAACTGCTTTACTGCTCTGGGCTGAGATGTAGATGTTGTACCCTGAGTGCCTAGCAGAGTGCTCAGCCAAGGGGCCAGGCCACAGAGGGTGCAGAGAGTTCCAATATGTCATCTCTTTCCTGTCCACAGAGAGCTTGGGCTCAGAGAAGATCAGCACCTGTTAGTTCAATCCTCTAATTACTAGATAGTCAAATGCCACCATGTTGCAAATCCTAGGGAGAATCGCTCTCAGTCTTATCATAGTGGCTTTGCTGGTCTTCTTCTGGGTGTCAGAATTTCTGCACAGAAGCTTCGGACCCATGAGGTCGAAGCTGCCAGCTGATATCCTGAAAAGATCCAATCTACAGCTCTTCCAATGTGGCAGGAAGTGCTCTGTCTCCCAGCAGGAAGTGCTCTGTCTCCAGTGTCTGACATTTCTGTTCTTCCAGGGTCTATATGTCCAGTACAGAGTTCTTTATTGTCCCTGTCTTTGGTGGACAAGTCCAGATAGGCTTGTTCCTCTCAAACGACCATTCAGCAGGAGTATATCTCTCCTGGTGGCCCAGTCGGTCTTCCTGATGATCAAAATGTGTCAGAGTTTAACACTACCATCTTACCAAGTCCCTAAAGACCTTTTCAAAGCCATATGGAAACCTACTATTCTATGAGAATCTGAAAATATATGAAATATATTTAAATAGAGCCAGCATATAATGAGGAAGACAATGTCCCAACAAGATATCTTGACCCACCAAGAAAAGCAATCTAGTCAAAGGAGTGGCCAGCAATTGAGTCATTTGCAATAAGAATACCAGAGACTTCTATCAAACATCACAAGCTTCTGCCAAGGTTATTGGTTTTCCTCCACAACATGACAATAGCACACTTTTGCTGAAGACAACACTAAATATGGTTTGAATATGTAGACATTGGTATGGTGCCCAACTAGAAGCTTCATCCTCACTGCTTTCCATTTGTGGTGCTAGAAGGTACTTTGTACACTAGTAAAGGAAAAAGTAATCATCAATATCACCAAACTACAAACTCTGTAATCTACAACAGCAAACTTACTGCAAAATATACTTGTGTAATGGTGGTACAGGTGTTATGAGAATAATTAACCACTTTTTAGTTGAATATAAGGATCACCCCATGAGATGGATTATGACAGTGTTGGGCAGCAAAGAAGATAAGACTAGATAGGTCATAGACTCTAGGGGAAAACCTTCTACTTTTATTATGCTAAAGAAACATAGGAATAAAATGACTCTCAATGACATTTGCCATCAGTGCATTATTCAAACCTCTTGGGAGAAGTTGCTCCTTTCAGTAGATTGTACTTAGTATGGAGACCAGGCCCAGGAATTTATTGGGAACAAGAGGCAGAAAGATTGTAAGTATTAAAGGTGGTAGATGATTGCAAGGAAACAGCGTGTTTTAGAAACAATGGGGCAGATACAAACATGAATTCAAGGAGACTGTTACAACATGTGCCAGAAATATACAAGTCCAAAGCAGATAAAATTTGAGCATAAAGAAAAAAAGTAGACAAAAAGTTTGACCACAAATCATGAGGCTGTTTACAATTGATACTTGCTGGAAAAGGTAAAATTAGTTTTCTCTAGTGATACTTCACTGGGTACATCAACCACATTCCAAGGAAGACCCATATTGAGTAGCAGTTGGTCAAAACAAAATGAAAACTATGTTTTGTTTTGGTGTGTGTGTGTGTGTGTGTGTGTGTGTGTGTGTGTGTGTGTAAGGATGTAAGGTTAGGTAGACAGAGATGTGGGAGGGATCTCGGACAAACTAGTGGAGTGCAAGATATGAATAAGATATATGGTGTTCTTATGATTAGTCTATGCTTTTATTGAAAATTATGGTGAAACTTTCAAGATATCCATTAAAACTATTTTTTTTTTTTGCAACTAATTCAACCATCTCACACTGGAGATTCTTCGATGCTCATCTTCTACTTGGAGTAGAATAGAGGGTGCTGTTAGGAGCTGACATGTCTCGATATCAAAAAATCTTAAGTTAAGAAAACATCTTTGAATGCCATATTCTGCAGATCTCTTGAGGTTTTTGAAAATGCATTATCTATGTCTTATATTTAGATAAGCAACTGTTGCTTGTCTCTTAGCAACTTGATTTCTGATTAGCTTAGAAATAACTGTGATAAACTGTCATAGTAACTAACAAAATGACACGCTTGTGTGACTATTAGTTTGCATTTCTTAATTATCCTAAACAGTTTATGACACTTGGTGGCAAAAGGCCAAAACTTCATATTTCATTTTTACACATTACTAGGTACAATACCTTTAAGTAGTGTTACCCTGATGATTCAAGATGGCGGCGGCCTGCACGGAAGTATTTTGATTTCGGGGTTAACAGTCCCAGGGCGGTGGGTGTTGCAGGACACTGGACAAACAGCTCAACCCCCTCTAGATCTCACCCAACTACCCAGGGACCACTGAGGGTCCCTGGGCACGACGCTCCTTCCCACTCTTGGACACACAAGGAAGCCTCTGGCCCGGAAATTGGGATCCCCCTCCCCCACCAGGAGAAATGCTGGATAAGTTCCAATCTAATACCCAGCAGGCAGATTCAGATCCCATGCAGAGATAATCCCCACCCTGCTGGGCACCCCCAGGTCTCCCATAGACAATCCAGCTATCTGGTGAAAGGTTGCGATGCTTGGAAGTGAGCGCAGCTCTGCTGCTAAGTGCCTTCAGACTGCAGATTGCAACCCACTGCTGTGAAGTCAATGGCCAGTTTCCAGGCCGCAGGAGCGGCAAGGCTATTGAGGGTGAAGGGCAGATTTCCCCACCATAGGAACCAACCCCGGGCAAACTGTGAGGTATTTGAAACTGTTGTATATCAGATTTTTATTAGTACTGGCCCTTCTGTCGGGGAAGCAGAGCTTACTTGTACACAGCTCCATCCCCTGGATTAGTTAGGTCTCCACCTAGGAGACGGGGCTGAATGACTCACCTTATAGGGGTGGAGTAAGGCAACTCGACTCCTACACCAAAGTGCCCTGATTGGACCCAAGTCCAGAAGACAGCTAAAAAATTCCACATGGCCAGAGGTCCCAGACAAAAAAAAAAAAAAAAAACAGAGTGAAATAACTCCAACAAAAGAAAGCAACGCTATGCCATCCAGCCCGAACCACCTCACCACAGTGGAAACACATGAAAACGATGACAATTCTACATTATGGAAAGTGATAGAGTCCCTTCAAGAAGAACTTTAATCTATGAAGGAATTCAAAGAATCCACAATTACACATACGAAAGCGATGGAAAACACCATTAGAGAACTTCAGAACAAGGTGAGTAAACTTGAACAAAAAAAAGAGAGAGCAATGGAAGACTTCCAGGCAAAGACAAGCAAACTGGAGCAGGAAATGTACAAAACAAATAATATCACTCAAGAAATGAAAATGGAAATGGAAAAAAATGAAGGAAACACAGTCAGAGTTAAAAATGGAAATGGAGAATCAAGGGAAGAGAACAGAAACTATGGATTTGAGTACCAAAAATAGGATTCAAGAGATGGAAGACAGGATCTCAGGAATGGAAGATTCGATGGAAGAAATCAACACAACATCCAAAGAAAAAGAGAAAGCTAAAAAATCTCTCACCCACAATATCTAAGAAATCAAGGACTCAATGAAAAGACGGAACCTAAAAATTATAGGCATAGAGGAAAGAGAAGACTCCTGACTCCATGGTCCAGGAAATATCTTCAACAAATTCATAGAAGAAAACTTCCCAAACCTAAAGAAAGAGATGCCAGTAAAAATCCAAGAGGCTTACAGAACACCAAACAGATTAGATCAGAAAAGAAACTCCTCTTGCCACATAAAATAGAAATTCCAAATGTAGAGAACAAAGAAAAGATATTAAAAGCTGTAAGAGAAAAAGGCCAAATCACATACAATGGCAGACCCATCAGAATCACACCTGATTTCTCCTCAGAAACTTTAAAAGCTAGAAGGGCCTGGACAGATGTCCTACAAGCCATGAGAGAACACAGGTGCCCAGCCAGACTACTATACCCAGCAAAACTCTCTATCAACATAGATGGAGAAAACAAGATATTCCATGACAAAATCAAATTCAAACAATATCTCCCCACAAACCCAGCTCTACAGAAGAGCCTAGAAGGAAAATTCCAAAACAGAGAAGGTAACTACACCCAAGAAAACAGAAGATATAGAAACCTCCACAGCAACTAAACAAAAAGAAACAAAGACGACCAGCTATACCAAAATAATGGGAAATAATAGCCCCTGATCACTAATATCCATCAACATCAATGGCCTCAACTCGCCAATAAAAAGACACAGAATTACAGACTGGATCCGTAAACAAGACCCAGCTTTTTGCTGTATACAAGAAACACATCTCACTATTGAAGATGAACACTATCTCAGAGTAAAGGGCTTGGAAAAGGTTTTCCAAGCAAATGGACTCAGGAAACAAGCTGGAGTAGCCACCCTAATATCAAACAAAATAGACTTCCAATTGAAGTTAATAAAAAAAGACAGAGAAGGGCATTACATACTCGTTAAAGAAAATATCCACCAAGAGGACATCTCTAGATTGAACATCTATGCCCCAAACACAAAGGCATCAACATTTATAAAAGAAACGCTTCTAAAACTTAAAGCACACATCGATTCAAGCACTTTAATAGTGGGATACTTCAACACCCCACTCACAACTATGGACAGATCATCAAGACAGAAGCCAAACAGAGAAATAATGAGTCTAACAGAGATCATGAACCAAATGGACCTAACAGATATCTACAGAACATTTCACCCAAACACAAAAGAATACACCTTCTTCTCAGTACCTCATGGAACCTTCTCCAAAATCGACCATATAGTTGGACACAAAAAAAGCCTCAACAAATACAAAAAAATTGAAATAACCCCTTGTATCTTATCAGACCACCATGGAATAAAGCTGGACTTCAACAGCAAAAGAATCAACAAAGAGTCTACTCTCACATGGAAATTGAACAACTCTTTACTAGAGGACCACTGGGTCAGGGAAGAAATAAAGAAGGAAATCAAAGACTTCTTAAAATCCAACAACAATGAAGGCACAACATACCAAACCTATGGCAAACAATGAAAGCTGTGCTACGACGAAAGTTCGTAGCACTAAGTGCCTTCAAAATGAAAATTCACTCATATTAGCGAATTAACAGCTAAACTAGGTGAATTGGAAAAAAAAGGAAGCAAACACTGCTAAGAGGAGCAGAAGGCAGGAGATCATTAAACTTAGGGCTGAAATCAACAACTTAGAAACAAAAAGAACTAAACAAAGAATCAACGAAACCAAGAGTTGGTTCTTCGAGAAAATCAACAAAATAGAAAGACCCTTAGCCAAATTAACTAAAAGACAGAGGGAGAAAACACAAATCAACAAAATCAGAAATGAAAAGGGAGAAATAACAACAGACATTGAGGAAATCCAGAGAATATTTGGATCCTACTTTAAAAATCTATGCTCCACCAAATTTGAAAACTTAAGTGAAATGGACAATTTTCTTGATAGATTCCACCTACAGAAGCTAAATCATGATCAGATAAACAGACTAAACAACTCTATAACACCTAAGGAAATAGAAACAGTCATTAAAAATCTCCCAACCACAAAAAGCCCAGGGCCAGATGGCTTTAGCACAGAATTCTACCGGACCTTCAAAAAGGAGCTAACACCAAAACTTTTCAAACTCTTTCACAAAATAGAATCTGAAAGAACATTGCCAAACTCATTCTATGAGGCCACAGTCACGCTGATTCCTAAGCCACACAAAGACCCAACAAAGAAAGACAACTTCAGAACAATCTCCCTCATGAACATAGATGCAAAAATACTTAAAATACTAGCAAACCGAATTCAAGAACACATCAAAAGTATCATACACCATGATCAAGTAGGCTTCACCCCAGGAATGCAGGGATGGTTCAACATACTAAAGTCTATCAATGTCATTCACCATATAAACAAGATGAAAGAAAAAAAACCCATTATAATCTTCCTGGATGCAGAAAAAGCATTTGATAAATTCCAAAACCCCTTCGTGATAAAAGTTCTGGAGAGAACAGGCATACAAGTACCATACCTAGAAATAATGAAGGCAATATACAGCAGGCCAGTGGCCAACATCAAATTACATGGAGAGAAACTTGAAGCATTTCCTCTAAACTCAGGGACAAGACAAGGATGTCCACTTTCACCATATCTCTTCAATACAGTACTTGAAGTTCTTGCTAGAACAATAAGACAACTATAGGAGATCAAGGAGATAAACATTGGAAACGAAGAAGTCAAATATTCCCTATTTGCAGATGATATGATAGTATACATAAGCGACCCCAGAAATTCCACCAGATAACTCTTACAGCTGATAAACACCTTCAGCAAAGTGGCTGGATACAAAATTAATTCAAAAAATCAGAAGCCTTTCTTTATACAACAAACAAATGGGCTGAGGAAGAAATAAGGGAAACAACCCCCTTAACAATAGCCACATACAACATAAAATACATGGGAGTAACTCTAACCAAGCAAGTTCAGGACCTGTACAACAAGAACTTCAAGCCCTTGAAGAAAGAAATGGAAGAGGCCTTTAGAAGATGGAAAGATCTCCCATGCTCATGGATAGGTAGGATCAACATAATAAAAATGGCCATCCTACCAAAAGCAATATATAGATTCAATGCAATTCCTATCAAAATAGCAACACAATTTTTTATAGACTTGGAAAGAGCTGTTCTCGATTTCATATGGAACAACAAAAAGGCCAGAATAGCTAAATCAATCCTGTACAATAAAAAAACATCTGGAGGTATCACCATCCCAGATTTCAAGCTGTACTACAGAGCAATAGTTGTAAAAACAGCATGGTATTGGTATGGAAACAGACCAGTAGATCAATGGAATCGAATTGAAGATCCAGAAATAGACCCACACAATTATGGCGACCTAATTTTTGACAAAGAAGCCAAAATGGCACAATGGAAGAAGGACAGCATCTTCAACAAATGGTACTGGTCCAAGTGGATGTCCACTTGTAAAAGAATGAAATTAGACCCATACTTATCACCTTGTACAAAACTTAAGTCCAAGTGGATCAAAGACCTTAACATAAGGCCGGTTGAACCAAATCTAATGGATGAAAAAGTTGGAGAAACCTTCGAACTCATTGGCACAGGTGACAACTTCCTGAACAGAACACCAACAGTTCAGGATCTAAGACTAACAACCAATAAATGGGACCTCATGAAACTGAAAAGCTTCTGTAAGGCAAAAGACACTGTCATTCGAACAAAACAGCAGCATACTGACTGGGAGAAAATCTTCACCAACCCCACATCTGACAGAGGGCTAATATCCAAAATCTACAAAAAACTCAAGAAATTAAATGCCTAGAAACCAAATAATCCAATCAAAAATGGGGGACAGAGCTAAATAGAGAATTCACAAAGGAAGAATCCTTAATGGCTGAGAGACACTTGAAGAAATTCTCAACATCTTTAATCATCAGAGAAATGCAACTCAAGACCACTCTGTGATTCCATCTCACACCTGTTAGAATGGATATGATCAAAAGCTCAAATGACAGCACATGCTGGCGAGGGTGTGGAGAAAGGTGTACCCTACTCCATTGCTGGTGGGAGTGCAGGCTTGTGCAACCACTATGGAGGTCAGTCTGGCGATATCTTAGAAAAGTTGGAATAGCTTTGCCTCAGGACCCAGCCATACCACTTCTGGGTATACACCCAAATGCCTCTTCACGGAATCCTAAGGAAGCTTCCTCATCTATGTTTATAGCAGCCTTATTTGTAATAGCTAGAAAATGGAAACAACCCAGATGTCCCTCAACCGAAGAATGGGTTAAAAAACCGTGGTACATCTACACAATGGAATATTATTCAACTATCAGAAACAATGAAATTATGCAATTTTCAGCCAAATGGATGGAACTAGAAAAGCTCATCCTGAGTGAGCTAACCCAGACTCAGAAGGATGCATATGGCATCTATTCACTTATAGTAGGATTTTAGCTATATAGTAGAAGGCAGCGATACTACAACTAACACACCAAAGGGGGAACTTGGACATAGATTTTTTATTTTTCATTTTTATTTTTTTATTTATTTTTTAAATGTTTTTATATTTTTTTCTATTTTTGAGTCTTTTTTATCTATTTGTCTGCTTATTTGTTTGTTTGTTTTTTTAGTTCTCTCTCCGGGCAATGAGACACTTTTCACTGGTGGTATTGACTCGTAGACCCCAATGAATGAGGAGGCTCTAGGCCCTCATATGACCTCTCAACTGAGATGAGGGAGTGTTATATAAGGACACCCCACCCCAGAGAAATGGTATGGAAGGGTTAGGAGGTGAAGAAGAAAAATGAAATGGGATGTTTCTGCCTTTTACTACTAATTGCCATAAACTGTATAGGATAATTAAGAAATGCAAACTAATCGTTATGCAAGCCGGCCATTTTGTTAGGTACCATGACAGCCTATTATAGTTATTTTCTAAGCTAATCAGAAATAAAGCTGTTAAGAGACAAGCAACATCTGCTTACCCTAATATAAGAGATAGATAGGGCCTCTTCAAAAACTTCAAGAGATCTGCAGAATATTGCATTCAAAGATGTTTTCGTAACTTTAGATTTTTTTTTTATATTGAGACATATCAACTCCTGACAGCACCCCCTATTCTACCCCAAGTAGAAGATGAGCATCGAAGAATCTCCAGTGGGAGATGATTGAATTATTTGCAAGCCTATCTCTTGGTAGGAAAAGCCCCTTGATCCAACTGTAGACAGAATGCTGTCCAAAAAGGACAAAACTTGGAAGCAGATAAGTCGACAGCCTGGCTCTGCCAAGACAGGGTAGGCAAGTCCTTCATAACCCCTGCTCTACAATCAATGTGTGTCAGAGAAATGGGGCCAAACGACTGAAGATTGATGCTGTAATGTATGGAGAGAAAATGGGAACTGCCCAGGCACTGGTATGTCATTTCTTAGTTTGGGAAGCTACAGGCCCTGTACTTCCTATAAAATCAGATACATTAATCCCTCTCAGGTCTCTGAGGTGACTGAAGAACAGATAGCTAGAGTCTCATAATTAAATTTTGAGTTGTTTAGGAGTCAAGAGGGTGTTATAGATCTAAGAAGATGCTTTTAAAATTGTGTTTCAAGTTAGTATGAAAGTTGAGTTAGATATAGAAGTTTAAACTCATTGAGATGGTTAGATAGTAGAATGTTAAAGTCAGATGCCAAATGCATATGGACTGGACATTGGGAATGTACGCTAAGCCATATAACCCTCATAACTGTGGCCTAATTACCTCTGTTGTTTTGTATTGTATTTATTATTATAAGAGAAAGAGCCATTTGTTGGACTAAAAAAGGAAACTATAGGGGGTAATAAGGTATTCCTTAAACTTAAAAAAAAGAAAACAGAAGAGGATGAGGGGTTAAGGGTGGGAAGGTGGGACTGGGTGGGGGAATAGGGAGGGGACTGCGATTGAGATGTAAGTTGAAGAAATAAAAAATAAAGGAAAAATTTTTAAAAAATAAGTGTTACCCTTAATTTTGTATCAATATTCAAAGATCAATACCAATGTGGCCAAATATAATCTTAATTTTGTATCAATATACAAGGGTCAATACCATTGTGGCCATATATTATCTTAATTTTGCGTCAATATACAAAGATCAATACCGATGTAGTCCAATACAATCTTAATTTTTCATTAATATACAATGATCAATACCAATTTAACCAAATATAATATTAATTTTGTATAAATATACAAAGGTATAAGGGCATATTCAATTATGTGCCCTTTTTTCTTGATCTTTCCTCTACTTTCTCTATGTCCCATTTTTTCTCAAGTCTGTTCACTCCTACATAGGAGAAAACGAAGGATACAGAAAAGAAAAAGAGAGAAGTCCCTGGGTCTAACCTCCAAAACCTATTTAACAAGACCATTTAACAGCTTTTAATCTCTTCCCCTAAATATCAAGATTTTCTATTATCCATCAAATGACCAAAAGGGGGGAAAACACCCTCCCCACATTATAGGGATGGGACGTCGCTCTCTTAAAATGACTTCCTGCTGATTTGGGATGTAGTAAACCTGCTTGGGGCCCAAATAAGAATGGAAAAAAAAGGTTAAAAATGTTAATAGAATCATTTGATGTTCAGTCCTTTTGTGCTCAGCTATTTAGATGTCCTAAAAAGTTCGTAGACAGAAGCAGATCTTCAGGGTTTTACTGAAGTTCTGGCTGGAGAAGTCTGTGGAGCTGAACGATCTTAGCAATTTTGAGTTGTTGTGGTTGTAGACTTTTGAGGAAACAGCTACTGAGGAAGTCTGCAAGGCTGGATTGTCTGGGCCACTTGTCTTCTTTGGTGTCTAATCTGTTTTCTTCTGAGGTTTCCGTTGTCCAGTTGTCCCTGGATTACTTGAATGGATGTTTTAAATCTCCTGGAAAGATAAGAACAGAGTCCTGCCCAAATCCGAACTCTGGGACAATTACCTTTTGGGGGGGTGTGGTGTCAGGTAATATTTTTCCTGGAGCAAATTTGATTTTTTTGACAATATATAAAGTATTATCTTTCAATCTGGATTGGCAAGAAAAACCCCTTGCTTCAACTGTAGACAGAATACTGTCCAAAAAGGACAAAATTTGGAAGCAGGTAAGTTGACAGCCTAGCTCTGCCAAGACAGGGCAGGCAAGTCCTTCATAATTCCTGCTCTACAATTAATGTCTGTCAGAGAAATGGGGCCAAACGGCTGAAGATTAATGCTGTAATTTATGGAGAGAAAATGAGAACTGTCCAGGCAGCCACGGGTATGTCATTTCTTAGTTATGGAAGCTGCGGGCCCTGTACTTCCTATATAATCAGAGATATTTATCCCTCTCAGGTCTCTGAGGTGATTGAAGAATAGATAGCTAGAGTCTCATAGTTAAATTTTGAGTTGTTTAGGAATCAAGAGGGTGTTCTGGATCTAAGAAGATGTTTTTAAAATTGTGAAGCAAGTTAGTATGAAAGCTGAGTTAGACTGAACTTTAAACCATTGGAGATGGTTAAATAGTAGAATGTTAAAGTCAGGTGCCAAATCATATGGCCTGGACATTACGAATGTATGCTAAGCCATATAACTCTCATAATTGTGGCCTAGTTGTTTCTGTTGTTTTGTATTGTATTTATTGTTATAAGAGAAAGAACCATTTGTTGGACTAAAAGGGGGAACTTTTGGGGGGAAAAGATATATCTTAAACTAAAAAAAAAAGGGTAGAGGATGGGGGCATTGAGGGGATAGAAGGTGGAAGGGTGGGATAGGAGAGGGGAGTAGGGAGGGGATTGTGATTGAGATGTAACTTGAAGAAATAAATAATAAATTATAAAAAACTTTTTTTTAGAAAACAAAACAATATAAATAGTTATCTAAGATAACAGTAAGATTCAGAAACATGGCATTAGGTAATCTTTAATAAGACAGAGGAAGGAGGGTAGAAGAAAGGCAGCAAGTTGGCTTGTGCCATATAGTTGTCTAAGTTTGGATCACCTTCCAACTCTGTGTCTACACCAGGTAAAAATGGTCCAAAAGAGAACACACAAAACCATCATCTTCTAACAAGCAGCTGATTCAGTGATACCCATATCCTGTCAGCATATGCCTGGTGAAGACTAAGTCTCTTCTGCTTTCCCAGCCATGCATGCATACAGCACCATCAGCAGTGTAGACACGGGACACATGGCATTCGCAGAGTCGAAAAAGTGTAGCTCAAAAAGATACATGGGAAACTGTGAATCAGGACACTAAAAGTAGTTTTAAAATCTCTATTTTATTAATGTACAGTTGATAAGAGTGCGAAATACAAGAGAAAATTCAGAAAAAAAAGAGGAAAGAGAAGAAAGAAGAACCATTAGTCTCATTTTTCCCCCATTTGTTAAATAGTCATAAAACCAGGGAAAAGCCCATATGCCATGGTATTCTATTTTCTGAACAAGAGTTATTATTCTATTCTTTCCCTGAATTCAAAAAAAGAAAGAGAAGAGAGAGAAGAGAGAACTATTAATCCCATTTTTTCTGGTTAAAGCGTTAAACTGCCAGATAAATGCTCATGTGCCACTGTATTCTATTTTCTGAACGAGTCATTATTCTTTCTCTGCAGCTTTAGTCTAATTGTAGCTAACTTTCAGACAACTTCTTATTGAATCATAAATAAATGACCACATAGAAATTCATTATTTCAGTGTCCCTAATTTTTTAATGTTATTAAGTGGAATTAACCTCAATGTCAAAGAATACTTGATGTACTATATTATGTAGATAAAACACTGGAAAAGAATTAAAGACTCTTCTAAAATTCTCCTTTCCTGACCCAGCTCTACCCAACTTTCTCTGTCTTCATTGTAAGTGTAGATTACCTATCATCAATATATTATTAAGAAAATCAAAGAAGCAACAAATGACTTTACCCCACAAATCAAAACCTTTGTGATTTTGTAAGTTACTTCCCATGGGTACAGTAGAAATGGTTCTTTCTTCAAATTTTTCCTTACCTTATTGGTTATCTTCCTTTTGGTCAAGGGAAGGAAAGATACACTAGAGATAGGAGAGTTCATAGGGGTTAAGGGAGGAACATAATAAAAGTAGATCAAATAACAGTCAGTGAGATGGGTAGCCTTTATCGTGCACATCGGTAAAATTTTCCATTCTTCATGGTCCAAATTGGAAAAAAATATATAAAATAAATATGCAGTGATGGGGTAGTATTAGGCATTCTAAATGTTAATTGGTCCTGCTTGCTGTCTGTTACTTACATTGACTATGATTGGTTAAATAAAATGCCGAGGCCTGAGATTGGGCAAAGACAGAGAAAGGTGGGACTTCCTGAGATTAGAACAGGAAGCCTGCATTTTAGACAGAGGATTAAAGCATTCCAGCCAGCAGTAGCAAGAAGGAGGAACACACCATGGGTTTAAAAAAGGAACCTCATTCCACATGGCCAGGAACATCGACATAGCATGGAGAATGGCTGTCCAAGGGGACATATGTATATATGGTGTAATATTTGGGTAATAGAATTATGAGCTAGCTTAGTTGGGCTAGGATTGCACAATTCAGGCCAAGGTTTGTTAAAACCCATGTGGTGTCTCTGTGTTTACTCATTTATAATGGCTGCTTAAAGATTAACAATGCCAAACAAATTAATAATAGTGTAAATACTGTTAAACAATTTAACTAATATTTCTACAAATGGCACCCAACGCAATTTAACTAACTTTTTTTTTACAATGCAGTCAGTAAAAAATATTTTTAGCCCAGAAATTTTTGTAAATTAGGTTTAAAAAGACTAACATGAAGTTTAATTTAAACTCCAAGCCATGAGTAATCAATTTTTTTTCTTAAAATGTGTGTTAGCTTTCCCTTTACATGTGTGTGCTTTTGACTGTTCATAGTAGACTCGCGTGAAAGGTTTTGTCTTAGAATGCATGGGCTGGTCTTTTTAAAATAATATGCTATTATTTAAGAATTCCATGTGTGCATATGTGTGTTTTGAGAACAACTCTACTCACATTCACATTCTCTCCCCTTCAGTTCCTCCCATATCCCCTCTAACACTTCTCTACCAACTTCACATTCTCTCTCTTTCTCTCTTTCTCTCTCTCTCTCTCTCTCTCTCTCTACTTTTGTAACCTCACTGAATATGTTTTGTGCTGCTTGTATATACATGACTGTAGGGGCAACTGTTAAGGGTTGTGTAGCCTCTCTGGGGTAGCATCCCTGAATAAACAGCCTTGCCCTCTCCCAGTAGCCAAAAATTATAAATAGTTCTTTAATAGACTGGGACTTCATAAGTACTTCCAAAACTCATGTTGAGATTTTGAGAGAATTGCTCTTGAGCAAGTTGTTGATACAGTCATAGCTGTTGTTAGTTCATTTGTACTACATGTGCCTACTGTCATGTCATGCCCTGTAAAGCTACAGATAGCTACTCACTCTGGATCCTATAATCTTTCTACTATCTTTTCCATGCAGAAGTCTGAGCCTATAGGGGAGCAATGTGCAATGCAGTTGCCACATTTAGAGTCAAAATTACCATAGTCCCCTATTCTCTGCATGCTGACAAGTTCTAGGTCTCTATATTAATCACTATCTGCTGCAAGAAGAATTTCCTTTGATGAGGGTTTTCAGGTGCACTAGATTATGAATCTAAACATAATAATTTAGGATACATTTTATTATCAAGTCCACTTAGCAGAATAATAATATTAGTAATAGTAATAGGTTCTCCACTAGTAAAAATTATTTTCAATTTGGTATTACTGGAGGCAGTATTGATTTTATGAGTGTGATAATACCAATTTCCCATATGAAAAAGGGGGAGCAAATACTGAAGCATGTATCTAAAGTGAAATAAAAAATTCTTGGTACAGGATTAACTTCTCATGTGAACATGATGTTAAGTATTATCTATTAACTACTAAGTGTTGACCTTGAATGTTGTTCATAGTCATTCATCTGATCTTTATCCCTCTCATCTGATAATACATCCCTAAAAATAATATGCAGAATTTTAAAACCATTTTCTTCTCACAAAGGAAATATAATTGTGAAGATAGGCAAAATTGATAAGATCGAGCCTTAACAACTAACAATGGTAAGGTAGTGTGTAAAGTACTTTTCTTTTTTAATCTAGAGATCCTTTTGAATTTAAAAAAAAACACATTAAAACATAAGGATAGCATGATCTACATCTTCATTCAGCAAAATTTCCCTAGGAAGTCCACACTTAATAAATACTTTTTCGCTACTTCCTTCCTTGTTCAACTGCTAGCCTCTCTTCAGTAAGTTTCTAACAAACACATGCTACTTTTCTCAGACATGGTCTAGTGAAGGCTAAAATATGACAATGGCAGCCAAAGGACTACAAAGCAGCTAAATGCTTGTTCTAACTCTCATTGTACCTCCCAACCCTATCTTCTCAACAATAACAGAGTGATAATTCTGATTTAATCTACCCCTCCTCTTTTCAGATACAGATCATTAAATTTCACTCTGAATACATCAATTATGCAATTAGCTAATGCAGTTGTATATTTTCTAGAATTCTGAGTTGCTATTTCACAGCAAAGAAAGGTCTGTGAGAATATAGCATATTGGAAAGAATCAGATTTTGTCAAACACAAATGCATGCAGTACTTTACCTTCATGCATTTTTTGTGACCTTGATATTGTTGTGGTATTCTTTTTGGTGAAAAACATAATGCTATCTAACAAAAGGAGCAAGGCTTCTGACATAATTACTTCTGTTAATGACAAACTCTTGTATGTTCCAATTAATTGTTTACCTTTCAGTCTCTTGGCTGTTTACTCTCTCTCTTTCAGGTCTTCATGGAAGACTCATCTTGTTTCTCACTCAAGGGAACATTCTGAGGCATAGCAAGAACAGAGGAAGAAACTATATTTTATGAAGCTTAAGAAATATTCCTACTCTCGAAGGCTGTATATTTCTCTCCCAATCATCTTTTATCTAGCATAATCAAACACGTTTTTGTCACAGCTAATCTCAAATATGTCAATATAATGGTTTAAAATGTTTGGAAAGATATTATTTTTTTTTTACAGTGGCAAGCAACTTTATTCTTTCTTTTTTTTATTTTTTTTAATAATTTATTTTTTATTTCTTCAAGTTACATCTCAATCACAATCCCCTCCCTACTCGCCCCTCCAGTCCCACCCTTCCACCCTCCTCCCCCTCAGCCCCACCATCCTCTTCCCTTCTTTTTTTTTTTTTTAGTTTAAGGTATTTATTTTCCCCCCAACAGCTCTCCCTTTCAGTCCAAATAATGGTTCTTTTTCTTATAACTATAAATACAATACAAAACAACAGAAATAAATAGGCCACGATTATAAGAGTTATATGGCTTAGCATACATTCCCAATGTCCAGTCCATATGTATTTGGCACCTGATTTTAGCATTCTACTATCTAACCATCTCCATGAGTTTAAAGTTCTATATCTAACTCAGCTTTCATACTAACTTGCCTCATAATTTTAAAAATATCTTCTTAGATCCAGAACACCCTCTTGATTCCTAAACAACTCAAAATTTAACTATGAGACTCTAGGTATCTATTCTTCAACCACCTCAGAGACCTGAGAGGGATAAATATATCTGATTATATAGGAAGTCCAGGGCCTGCAGCTTCCAAAACTAAAAAATAACATACCAGTGGCTGCCTGGACAGTTCCCATTTTCTCTCCATACATTACAGCATCAATCTTCAGCCGGTTGTGGTGGCGCACGCCGGTAGGGATTTGCTGAAGGAGGCAGAGGCAGGAGGATCACGAGTTCGAGGCCAGCCTGGGCTACACGTTTTTGCCTCCCCTCTTCCCTCTCCCTTGCTGCAACTCCACAACCTTCCCCTCCAACTCAACTGGACAAACTCCTTTCCAAAAAAAAAAAAAGATTTGCCAGGCGGTGGTGGCGCACGCCTTTAATCCCAGCACTTGGGAGGCAGAGGCAGGCGGATCTTTGTGAGTTCAAGGCCAGCCTGGTCTACAAAGTGAGTCCAGGACAGCCAAGGATACACAGAGAAACCCTGTCTCGAAAAAACCAAAAAAAAAAAAGATATTATTTTTTAAAACTATGCTTAGAAAGTTGGTTTGGTTAAAATTGGTACTCAGGACTGCAAGATTTTGTGTAAGTTTCATCAACTACTACTAAATGATTGACTTAGAACGTTTATCATAATTTCAGACTAAGCATAATAAGACACCTCATTATCACATAAATTCCCATTCTTGTCAGGAAGAACTTAAGCTTTGATATGCTTTTTATACATGAGTTAAGGTTTGTGACTTTTTTCATATTGTCAATAATAAAATGCTTAAAGTTAATAATTGTGTTAATTTTAATATTTATATTTTGATCATGAGAATTTACAGACAGAATTTTCTTCAAAATAAAATGTACTCCTACTAAAGAAAGACTAGATAAGATGTTGTTAAACCATTTAGAAAATATATAAAGGAATTCTTATAAATAACATATACCTAGAATGAGGTACAAAGCCAAAATATTCTCTCTTTCTATTACTTAGCTATCAGAATAAAGCAAAAATATATTCAAGGGGAGGGAGAATAAAACAGTAAATAATGAAGCTGGAGAGTTGGCTCAACAGATAAGTACTGCTTGCAGCTCAGTCAAAATGTCCTTAGTTCAAATCTAGCAGCCTCATAAAAAAACAAGCAATATTTTTTATCCATATCTATATATACGGATGAGAAGATTGAAAAGTTACCTAGGGCAGGAATTAAATCATATTCTTCATATAATCTCTACCATTAGACCTACGACTGTACCAATTATGTAAATAGTCATAACAAATCCACATTAAACCTTCTTTAAAATTTTATCTCTCTTTTACTGAGAAATTAAAATATGAAAAAGAATTACTAAAATTACATTTCTACCCAGATATATCAGATTGTAGAAGGTAGATAATCACTGATTCCATAGTCTTTGCAAAAGAGAAATTGTCATACTGTGTTTTATTGTTACATTGCATTCAGGAAAAAGAGTTCATTACTGAGAAAAAAATTAAGTCAAATATAATATTTGAAGTAATTGTCTTTAGGATTCCTGGTTTTCAAAAAGATAAAACTATAATAAAAGAAAAATAACCCAACTTTCCTTTTTATAGAATCAGCATTAGAAATTGATACTATTCAAAATTTATTACCAGAATACCTGATCCAAAACGTTATTTTCACACCTATTTTCAAGGAAATGCAATTTCTTGAACATAAGGATCACATCAGTTTTGTTCGTGTGTTTTCCAAAATGCACAGTGTCCATGCTGTGGAATAAATGAGGCAGGTAATTCAATAATGTTCAACATCTGTCAGAGACTTGAACCCCTTCTTAGCCTCACTTTGTAAAGGAACTACAAATCTTCAGTTTTGCAACTCTGTTGTAATTTAGTTAAATATGAGTCCAGTAAAACTAACTTATAGTCATCTTAAAGTATACAGTGAAGTCATATTTAGTGTATTCACAATTTTGTACGGTCACCATCACACTTTTATAACACCTTCAGCATATCTGAAGGATATCTACAACCATTTCAGACAGTCAATCTTTATTCTTCTTATTTCCAACTTTTGAGAACCACTAATTTATGTTTGTGTCTGAATTTTTACCTTCTGTAAAGGCTTCTTGTTAATGGAGCCATAAAATCTCTGGATTATCCGGTTCTAGCCATATTAAACAAGAAAGACTGAGAAACTATTCCTTTCTCCTTGATCTATTTAAAAAAGTGTGGTTTGTTTTAGCTTGTTCATTAAATTCTTATTATTAAATATCTATAGAAGCTTAGGAGTGTGGAGAGAGTCTTTGGTGGGTTGAAGAAATGAATGTGAGAGGGGAAAGTCTAAAGATTGAATATATATTTTATAAGTTATCTCTGTGGAAAATATCTCTTTATGATCACATTATAGAACAGATATTCAAATACATTAATAATGCCTACGAAATAATCATTGGTTTCAACTGTTGAAGTAACCACTGTAATTTTACTTATTTTGATGCTATACTTGGCTGTAATCTTACAACAAATCCAGTTCTGTTTTTAGCTACTGCTTTTCTGAATGCTTATTTATCTTCAATTTATTTATCTACCCATATGATCAGAAAGAGGACAATAAAGTCAAGGCCAGTACCCCCTACCAAAACACACAGACAAACAAAGCTGACTGAGCCATAGAGATGTTGAAGGGGAGCCTGTAGGTGTCAGACAAGGAAGTGAAATAGGAAGTGGTGAAAATGAAAACTCAGTTAATATTGACTCCTCAACCTGGGTGAGACTTGGGAAGTATGATGCTATGTGGTTCATTGTCTGTATATTTAAAACTCAGTACAATTTGGGAGAAAGCTTCCTGACAACAATTAATCCCATTCCAGGTTTTTGGGAAACAATCACTCCAGTTCCAGGGGCACAAAAAAGCTTAAGGTGTGACTATTTAGAAACTCCCTTACAAAATACATCTGATCATGAATGTGGGTTCTATAGCTAAAAGGCCTTGAATCTCGTGGAGTCTCTGACTAATAGCATAGAGGTAATCAGGCAATAAAATACATGTGACGTCTCCCCTATGTATGCATTCTATTCTGAATCTAAAAATAAATATCTAAGGAGGAGAAACAAAATAAGTATTCTAGGGGACTGAGAAGTCTGTCTCTACAGATAGCAAAAACAATCACCTGGAGGGGGAAGTAGGGAGGGGATTGTGATTGAGATGTAACTTGAAGAAATAAAAAATAAATTATTAAAAAAATATATCCATTTTTGCCAGGCGTGGTGGTACATGCCTTTAATCCCAGCACTTGGGAGGCAGAGGCAGGCGGATCTCTGTGAGTTCAAGGCCAGCCTGGTCTACAAAGCAAGTCCAGGACAGCCAGACTTGTTATACAGAGAAACCCTGTCTCGAAAAAAAAAAAAAAAAAAAAAAGAATATCCATTTCCAGTCTTTGGGCCAGAAAACAGTTCATTCCTCCTTTGAGTAAATGTCCCTGTGTGTTTAAAATTCCTGGCTCCCTAATGCTCTGTGAGATCAAGGACCTTTATGTCTCCAACAGAAATACAAAACAAAAAAACAACAACAAAAAACAAAACTAGTACACAGGGTTCCTCTGCAGGCCTGTTTGAGTCCTTATCTTCATTTCCCTTGATGATGGGCTATAGCTTGCATACTGAAAAAAAAAAAAATCTTTCCCTTCCAAAGTTGGATTTTGTCAGTGTTTTTTCAAAGCATTAAAAAGCAAAGTAGGTCAGAAATGATACGCAGAATGTGGGTTGTTGCTGTGATGGAAGTGACCATGTTTGTTTTGGGGAAGCATTGTGGTAAGACTTGAGAGGTTTGGGCTGGAAATGCCATTGTGTGCTTAGAATCTAATGGGGCCAATCTGCAGGAACTTGGAAGATAAGAATGCTGAGAAAAAAAATGTTTATTATGGATGTCTGACTTATGAAGTTTCAGAAAGAAATTCCTCAAAGACTCTATCACAGATGTTTGTTGATATTTTGGGTAAAAACCTGTAGTTTTTGACCTTCTGAGGCTGAAGAGCTATGTAGGAATAAGAGAGATGAGCACCAGTGAAGGAAAACATTTGCTTTACTGGGACAATTGATGCTGGTTATCTGGGGCTGAAAAATCAGTGTGGTTAATAAGAGACCAGTACAAACAAAGTGAAATCTCCTACAAGTATTTCTTTGGGCCAGCATGGGCCAGCATACGGAAATTGTGCTAGATCTATGGAGGTCAAGACTGCATCTCGAGCTGACAGAAGAACCTAGCAGATAACTTACAAGGGTCTTCCCTGTGGTGCTGATTTTGAAGGCATGAAGGGGTCATGGAGAGACATGGAGGCTTGATATTAGTGTCAGGGTTGGAGTTTCCCTGACAAGAGTGCAGAAGGGCCCGTTGACTGAAGACTCTGCGTCAGTTGACATGTAGGACCCAGGATTAAAGATGTCACGGCTAAACTGAGGCTTTGGTAGCTTTATGTACGGTGTGTGCATTTCCTATTATGGTCTGTTGTAATCCTCTTTATGGACATTGTGAAGAAGAAAGCAGCTATATGGCTAACAGGATAGGTGATAAAATTCCAGTGTTGAGAACTTCATATTGCTCCAAATTATTCCTTGTTATTCTTTCCATAAAATAAACATCGCAAGAATCAAAGTCCAGCAATACTTGACAATCTCAATGCTGTTTTTAAAATGTTGTAATTATTATGTGTGTTCACGCCCACACACACATCAACTGTATATGTGTGGAGACAAAAGACAACTTTTAGGAGAAGTTTTCTCTCCTTCTAACATGGGTTCTGAGGATAAAATTCAGGTTATCAAGCTTGCATTGTAAATACTTTTCTCTGCTGAGACTTCTTGGAGCTCACTATTACTGTCTTTCTACATATGGATATGTTTCATATAAATTAAAAATACATAAAAGAAGAAAAAATCTCACCCAATTCCATTCAAATTTGACTCACAGTACTCTCTTCCTATCTTAACACACACACACACACACACACACACACACAGTGTACGCATACAAACATGCATTGAAGCTCACTCAGACTAGAGTGGAAACTTTGATACTATATTTTTCTTCTGATAACAATCCCAGTAAAGTCTATAATAGTTTTTCCTTATCCCCAGAAATGTGTACATTTATTATAAACCTGATTCCTTTATTTATTTGTAAAATTTATTGGAGGAAAGCAATCTTCAGTGGTGGCTGATCACTTTCTGAGCAAATTTAATGTAAGTCATATATGTCTCCTCAGGTTCTTACTGTTCTCTAGTCTGATATTAACCATCTGGGATATAAAGACAATTTATTACCACAGACTATATTTTTAATTAAATGTATCCCAAAATGGGTCACTTATGAAATCTCTTCAACTGAGAAATGATCCAAAAAGAACATGAAAGCTAGGATATTTTTGAAGAGAATTGTACCAATTCCCATATGTGGTATTACACATTTTAATACATGAATAAGGAAGGATATTCACTTTCGTCTACTGACTTCACATACCCATCACCCTCTAATTATTTCTCTTTTTTCCATCTTTACACAGAATTTAAATCCTGAATAATTTTTACTCCATTATACAGAAAAAATGGCTTAATAATAAACATAACCAAGATGAAAATTTCTGCTGTTAAAAATGTCATTTTTCACATGGTAATACAGATAGTGTTAAATTTCTACTACTACTTCCACTCAACTTGTACATCACTTGGAAGCACAAAACATTCTGAGATAAAATTCTCAGAACATAAATATTTTGCTAAACATTAGAGTATAAGTACCAGTTAAATGCTTTTCTCATATTTTTAAAATCATGTTTTACCCTTCAAAAGATGACTAGCCATAGTAAGTAAATTGATTTATTGAACTAAGTAGTAATTAGAAGCAATAAACAATATATTTGTGTTTAATGAGCACTCCCTCCCTAATTCTCACTCAAGGCCTACTCAATCTTAGATGCAGCTAATTATCATTCTGTGAAATTCTCCTTAACAACCTTGAAACAGCAATTCTTTTCTTCTTTTGTTTGTTTGCTTGCTTTCTTGTTTGCTTCCTTGTTTGTTTGTTTTCTTTCATTACTTCTTTCTTTTTTCTTCCCTTTTACAGGTTTCATAGTTGAGTCACATAAATGTCACCTAAATAATCTCTGTGTTTCATAGTACTCCACCTACAGTGAGTAAATAGACCAACTAACCAACCACAATTTATTAAACATGAAGAAGATTGCTAGGAGGCAGGATATTAAGTACTAAAGCTAAGAAAACGGAGCTTGGATGGTTTCTTTCCTAATTAAACTTTTACTATATACAGGATGTTCTATAATAACTAGTTTTAGCAATCAAATTTCATTCTTCATTGATAGTCCTGAGCATGAAGTGGATTTTTCTAGGTATTTACTCAGTAGACAAAGGTATGATACCATTCTCATAATGTTTTCTTTCTAGTCAGGGATGTTGTTTTTTTTCAAGAGAGAATATTTTTCTTAACAGAGAGAGGTAATTGTTAAAAGCCTGATCATTATTGAGTACTGGGCTGCATTCCTTTAAACCAATAAAGCTCCATTTTTTTGCCACAGAATTAATGTGCTTCTTTTATAAATTTTTCCAATTTTATTTAACTTTGTTAAGAACATTAAGCATATAATCTGCTATCTTATCAGACTTTATTTTTGCCACGGTATTATTATCAACAGGTACAATATTATGCAGTACATTCCCAGAACTTATTTTAATTTTGTAATTTAAGATTCATGTATATTTATAAGCAATTCCTTTTTCCACCCTTCACTGGTAAGTTCTCTGAAGTCACCATTGTCTTCTTTGTTTTTATGAGGTTGACTGTTTTGATACACCCTATACAAGGAATTAGAAGCGTGCTTCCTCTGACTGGTGTCTTCATTTGTCATATTGTCCTTTGGTTCACTATATTAAGAAATGTTTCAAGACTTCTATACTTTAGAAAGTCAAATACTGTACTAAATTTTCCTTAATATTATATATGGAGAGATTACATGCTTATATGTATACATGAGGAGAGAGCATCTAAATACATACATACTATACCATTTTTTAATTCAGGTGGCATATGCATCTTGGATATTATGAATACTGCTGCAATGAACACAAAACTCTTTTAAAATATAATTTCAGTCTTTTTGAATAAATATATATAAATGTAAATGGTAGATCAAATTAATTATTTCTGATTTTAATCCTTCGAAGAATATCTTGAAGCAGATATTCCATATAGCTGCTTTCCATAGCAGCTGCACCACATGGCATCCTCACCAGTGGCATATAGTTAGTTTCTATACATTGTGGCAAACATCTACTATATGATTTATAATAGCATTATATATATATAAAATATATAGTGTATATTATATATAATCTTATACAAATATACAAGCACATATTATATATATATAGTCTATACACACATATCTATATAATCCTATACAAATATAATTATAATTTTATACATGAATGTAATCTATCCAGATAATCTATACACAATCTGTTTGTTCCAGATAATGTTATTTTATGAATATATTTTCATGGCTGGCTATTTGATATTGGATAACCAATTAGCTTGCTTTTCCCTAGGGAAGATGTTGGGGATAATATCTATTGGAATTTTTGAATGCATTTCCCTGATGATTAGTGATGGTGAGTGCCCTTCAATATAGCTGTTATTCTAAAGTATTTTCTTCTTTGTAGAAATTTCCTTTAAAATATTTAGAACATCCCATAAATTGGTTTGCATTGCACTGGCGTAATTCCTTACAGATTAACCCTATCCTTGTCACATGACTAGAAATATTTTCCTACTCAGTAGACTACATTTAAAATTATCTCACCAATAGAGAAAATTTTAGATTACAAAGCGTGTTAAAGACTTAAAGTGTGAAACTCTAAAACTCCTAGAAGAAAACCAATTTGTTTTCACAAAAGTCCTAAATTCTGAATCTATTGTAGAAGAATTCTGTAATGAGTCTGTGCTTTGGTTTGACAAAATTGTAACTTTTAATAACATATGAATAAAAATTAGCATGACTATTAATGATATGGCCCTGATTCACTGGTCCTAATTAAATTAATACATAAAGAAAATACCTCTGAGATGGGTGCCTTTGAGATGTACATCATAATTTTTAGATAAAATATTATACTTTCCATAAGTTAAAATATCAGATTACTTCCCTTTTTCTTTTCTGTTTTCAGTAAAATTAGAGTAATTTCAAGTCTCAGAATTCTAAAATAAAAGTTATACTCCTAATTAGGTGTTACATCTATTGCATTTGTATGATGCTTATTACAGGTTAGTTGGATTATAGTAGCAAAAAGAAAAATGTTACCCCTTTCTTTTATTTATTTTAATTTTATCATTCTCCCCTTTACTTTACTTTCTACAAACCCTCCTACACAGTACCCCATTATTCTCTTTTAATGTTAATAGCCTCTTTTTTCTTTGATTATATGTATATATGCATGTATAAGATTATATATGTATATTCATATATATGTGTGTGTATACACATATATACATGTCATACACACATGTCATATAATTGGATAACCATTTAGTGTGCTCTTCACTGGGGAAGGTATATGTTGAACTCTTACAACTCTCAGCATTCCTTATCATCACAGTTCCTTGTCTAAACCTTGTGAGATTTCCTTCCTCCATATCAGAATATTTATTGTTGTCCTCATTCAGGTCATGTCCAGGCAGTCAAGTTGCACAGACTTTACGGGTGTGACTTATGACAGTTCTAAATTAACCTTTCTTTGAGAAACCATGATCTAAAACTTACACACATACATTCCAAACACACACGTAGTATGGAAATTTACTAATCATACATGTTAGTATACGAATAACAAGCGATCTGGCACATTTAAGAACTGCTATTATAATATTAATAATGTTTAATTATTTCAAAGCACTTCTATAAAAGAAAAATATTCACAAGCATGTACTTTTTTGTAAAAAGAAAATCATGTTTGTCTTTTATTTACATTTAAATTAATTAATCTTAGCTAAATTAAAGATAAAACCCAGCTCCAAATTATACCATGATGATAGTCAATAACCACATTCACATCATAGTTCCGATATCAGAAGATTCAGGGTTACAGGTATAGCCCAGCAACTCAGATAGTACAAATGGGCACAACTTTCCCCCCTCCTTTTCTTTTTTTTAATTTATTTTGTATTTCTTGCAAGTTACATCTCAATTGCAATCCTCTCCCTACTCCCCCCTCCAGTCCCATTCCCCCACCCTCTTCCACCTAAACCCACCCATCCCCTTCCTTTTTTTAAAGTTTAAGGTATATCTTTTCCCTCCAACAGCTCCCCCTTTAAGTCCAACAAATGGTTCTTTCTCTTATAACAATAAATACAATACAACAGAAATATATAGGCCACAATTATGACAGTTATAGGGCTTAGAATACATTCCTAAATGTCCAGTCCATATGTATTTGACACCTGACTTTAACATTCTACAATCTAACCATCTGCATGAGTTTAACTATATCTATACCTAACTCAGCTTTCATACTAACTTGCATCACAATTTTAAAAACATCTTCTTAGATACAGAACACCCTCTTGATTCCTAAACAACTCAAAATTTAACTATGAAACTCTAGCTATCTAGTCTTCAACCACCTCAGAGACATGAGAAGGATAAATATATCTGATTATATAGGAAGTGCAGGGCCCTCAGCTTCCAAAACTAAGAAATGACACACCAGGGGCTGCCTGGACTGTTCCCATTTTCTCTCCATACATTACAGCATCAATCTTCAGCCATTTGTCCCCGTTTCTCTAACAGACATTGATTGTAGAGCAGGAATTATGAAAGACTTGCCAAGAAATAGGCTTGCCACTAATTCAATCATCTCCCATTGGCAATTTGCAATTTGCAGCCAAATGGATGGAACTAGAGAAAGTCATCCTGAGTGAGGTAACCCAGACTCAGAAAGATGCACATGGCATCTATTCACTTATAGTAGGATTTTAGCTATATAGTACAGGATATCGATACTACAACCAACACACCAAAGGGAACATGGACATAGACTTTTTATATTTTTATTTGTTTGTTTGTTAATTGTTTGTTTGTTTTTTAGTTCTCTCTCCCTGGCAATGAGACACTTTTCACTGGTGGTACTGCCTTGTAGGCCACAGTTTATGAGGAGGCTTTTGGCCCTCATATGGCCTCTGAACTGGGGTGAGGGACTGTTATGTACAGACACTCCACTCCAGAGGAGTGGGATAGAAGGGTTAGGGGGTTAAAAAAAATGAAATGTGAAGTTTCGGCCTTTTGCTACCAATTGTCATAAACTGCCTAGGATAATTAAGAAATGAAAACTAAAGTCATGCAAGCCTGTCATTTTGTTAGGTACTATGACAGTCTATTATAGTTATTTTCTAAGCTAATCACAAATTAATCAAGTTGCTAAGAGACAAGCAACAGTTGCTTATCTAAATATAAGGGATAGATAGGGTGTCTTCAAAAACCTCAAGAGATCTGCAGAATATGGCATTCAAAGATGTTTTCTTAACATTAGATTTTTTTATATCGGGACATGGCAGCTCCTGACAGCACCCCCTATTCTACTCCAAGTAGAAGATGAGCATTAAAGAATCTCCAGTGGGAGCATGTACTTTTTGAAATGTCATAAAACTTGTCATAAAGTATACTTTAATTCCAATGCTTCATTTCTATTCTAGAAAAGAAATTGGTTTAAAACTACAAATAAAATTATTCTTTCTTCTTTACTTTTTCTAACTTCTTTCTTAGCCTTTAAATTATTTGTTTCTATTTTAATATAAGTTTACTATGGACCTAGTTTGTTTTTTTTATAATATAAATTTTAATATAATATATTCTGATTACAATTTCTATTCTACCATCTAGTACCAGTTCATCCTCCTCTCACGGGGAATCCACCAAGGAAGACCACTCATAAAATCTCCATAGTCAATTGAAAATCTTTATTCCAGCCAACTGAATCTATACTCAAGTATTCAGGACCCAAATGCAGCACGAGCATTCAGAGCAATATGTTTTTAAAGGCAAAATATATACCCTATTATCTTTTTCTAAAGATAAAGAATGGAATTTTGTACAAGCAAGCAGTTTAACAGAAGTTAGACAAGGATTTACACAATAGGCAGTTTAATAGGCTAAGAGACATTGGTTGGTAGACATATATTTTTATTTTTTAGCATTTTTTTATTTCTTCAAGTTACATCTCAATCACAATCTCCTCCCTACTCCCCCTCCAGTCCCATCCTCTCACACTCTTCGCCCTCAATCCCCCATCCTCTTCCCTTTTTTTTTAGTTTAAGGTATACCTTTTTCCTCCCAACAGCTCCCCCTTTAAGTCCAACAAATGGTTCTTTCTCTTATAACAATAAATACAATACAAAACAACAGAAATAAATAGGCCACAATTATGAGAGTTATATGGCTTGGCATATATTCCCAATGTCCAGTCCATATGTATTTGGCACCTGACTTTAACATTCTACTATCTAACCATGTGCATGAGTTTAACTATATCTATATCTAACTCAGCTTTCATACTAACTTGCATCACAATTTTAAAAACATCTTCTTAGATCCAGAACACCCTCTTGATTCCTAAACAACTCAAAATTTAACTATGAGACTCTAGCTATCTAGTCTTCAACCACCTCGGAGACCTGAGAAGGATAAATATATCTGATTATATAGGAAGTGCAGGGCCCACAGCTTCCAAAACTAAGAAATGACATACCAGTGGCTGCCTGGACAGTTCCCATTTTCTCTCCATACATTACAGCATCAATCTTCAGCCACTGGGCCCCATTTCTCTGACAGACATTGATTGTAGAGCAGTAATTATGAAGGACTTGCCTACCCTGTCTTGGCAGAGGTAGGCTGTCGACTTACCTGCTTCCATGTTTTGTCCTTTTTGCACAGCATTCTGTCTACAGTTGAAGCAAGGGGTTTTTCTTGCCAAGAGATAGGCTTTCCACTAATTCAATTATCTCTCACTGGAGATTCTTCGATGCTCATCTTCTACTTGGAGTAGAATAGGGAGTGCTGTCAGGAGCTGACATGTCTCGATATCAAAAAATCTAAAGTTAAGAAAACATCTTCGAATGCCATATTCTGCAGATCTCTTGAGGTGTTTGAAGACCTCAGGGTCCTAGAGTAGAGTTGATTGATTTTCCACAAGGCTTTCCATCAAGGAGATCAAATTCTAGTCAAATATAAGATGAATACAAGGTTTAGAAAACTCTATTGTCTTGACCCGCCACATCCCCTTCCCCTGACACCCTATCTACACTCTTTCTATCTGTCTTTAGGAATCAATTAGGAGTCAAATACATAAATAAAATAAAATGAAACATAAACAAATCAGAAGAGCAAAACAAGAAAAAGAGGCAAAGAAGAAGTACAAGGAACACATATAGATGCAGCGATGCACACAGTTCCCCAAACAAGAATCCCATAAAAACCAAAACTGAAATCCATGATATAGACACAAAGGACATGTAAGTTTACAAAATAATCCCTGACACCTTATGAGACAAAACAATATCCCTCCAAAGATGTTGAATTCCTTTTGCATTAGTCATTTACCAATAAGCATGGAGACTAATGGGGGCTTGTTTTAGTGATAAGATTCTTTTGTAGAATGAAGGCTCTAGGTAGGCATCAGCTTTACCTCTCCATTATAGTTTTCAGCAAGAGAGCCTATCAAATTGTGAAGAGCAACTAAAAGCCACAGCTGTAGATGAATTTTAATGAAGCAACATGGCTGCTCTGGCAAGGGATCACATCCAAAGACCATCTAGGCCTATGTGATCCATGTAAGATGCAGACATGTTCTGGATTACAGTATGATATGGATGGAATACCGACAAGCCCTTAGTATATACTTTTAATCACAAACAATGTAGGTAAGATTAGTTTATAAAGGAAGCAGCATGTTTGAAAGTGACATCTTATTGAGGGGCAGACAAAGTGATAAATCACAGAAAAGTTTGACAGAATGAGTCAGAGAGAATATATTTAGCTCTCAAGAGAACAGGACAGGAAAGAGGGGCTACTTAAGAGCAGTCAAAAGAGAAGAGGTTTTGGTTTTTATTTTGTTTTGTTTCATTTTTTTTTAAGCAAGAGTTTCTTACTGGGACAGTCAGGCAGAGCAATTCAATAAGAAGCCATGTGAAGTCAGTTTAAATGAGACAACTTGGAGAAGAGTTTAGGCCAGAACAGCCAGCCAGTGAGAGTTCAGAAAGAGCTAGCATGTCTTGGGAATGGCTATCTCATCTCCTCATCTGAGGAAATAAAAGCATTTACACAGTGTAATAACCTGTGTTATTTCATGCTTCCCATGATACCTTTTTGGCCAACAACTTAGTTAGATATAACCTAGTCCTAGTAATGGAAGTTTCGTTCATGTAAAAGGGTTGTCAGTTGGGAATCTGTCTGCTTCATTATCTGGCAGTTTCCTTTATATAACACACACACACACACACACACACACACACACACACTCAGGAGCTCTATGAATGTATTTTAAATAAAATGGAGAGGTGAGAAATGAAGGAATTCTGACACTATGAAGCAAGTGGTATTTCCCAAAGTTGTTGGTATTTTGGAATATTACATTTGTCCTTAGGCTTCTGGAGGGACACACTGTTCTTTACAGCTAAATTATAGGAAATGAACATAATAGCAATTAAAATATAAAGATTCAAATTGATTAAAAGAAAGAAATATGCAGTTGAATCTACTGGAACCCAGTAAACATGCATTCTATCTTCCTGTGTAACACTAGCCTCATTAATCTAGTTATGTTGCTATAGGGCAACATGTAACATTTCACTGTTTCTAAGACATACATGTTTTTATAGAAATTTGAAAAATAATTCAGCTTACAACATGCCTACATTGAGCTACCCTTGTTAACTTTGTATAATGTTCATTCAGTTGTTGATTTGATGGTATTTCTGGGGCTTCCTATCAGTCATCTTTGTCATCATTTAAAAACATTTAATGTGTGTGTATGTGTGTGTGTGTATCCAGACAAGCTTTCAGTTAATGCTATCTAGAATTTAAAGTATGAATTATCAAGTTTTGAAAATGCTTTTTTGAGAAAATGTTTCTATAACCACTGGTGAATATTTTAAAAATGAGTTGAATGTTCTCAGTCCTCTTTAGAAGAAGGTAAAATACATAGAAATATTGTAGAAATGATAGACTCTAAGCGAGAAGGATTAAAAATGTGGAGAAGTTTTATGAACTACTTATTCAAATTCATTCTTACATGAGTAGGAGTAGTTTCCAAATATACCT
>CAJQZJ010000398.1:3632942-3704773 GCA_907164525.1 Lophiomys imhausi
TTTGTTTGGTTATGATACCGTAATTCAATTACAATATTTCTCCATTCTGATTACTCATTCCAAACATTCTTAAATGTCCCTCTTGCTCTCTTTCAAATCTATGGCCTCCTTTGAAACTAATTGTTATTCAATATATCCTTATAAGTATATGCATATGCAAGTACATTCCTAAATAAATCCTGCTGAGTCCATACAATGCTATTTATATGTATGTTTTTAGTGATGAACATTTAGCACTGAACAACCGACTTGGGGCTCTTCCATGAAGAGGACATGTCTCTTGCTCCCAACTTCACTCACTTACCTCTAGCTCTTTACATAGGGTTGAGGCCTCATGGGCTTTTCTCCTTCTGGTTCAGCATGTTGTTGATATCATCCTTGTTCATCTCATACACGGGCAGTCATATTAGTGAGACTTTATAGGTGTTTTAATATTAGTGGGAGAAACTAAAATTTATAGTCTCCCTAAAATTTTTAATTAAATTAAAAATATTGCTAGGTCATAATGAAATAATTTCCCCTGTAATCAATAGATTTTTTCAACATTTATTTATTTCTTCATGTCACATCTCAATCATAGTACCACCTCCTCCCCTCCTGGTTCCACCCTCCTGTACTATTCCCCCTCACACTGCTGTCCATTTTTTAAAATTTAAGGTGTATCTCCCTGCCCCCAAAGAACTCACCCTTTTAGTTCAATAAAGGCTGGTTATTTGTAACAATAAATACAATAAACAATTAGGCAAAATTTATGAAAATTATAAGGTATAACATACATTCTCAATGCCCAGTCCATACGTATTTGGCTACTTATAATAATATTCTATTATCTGTCTATCTCAATGAATTTAAAGTTCTATACCTAACTCAGTTTCCATCCTAACATGCATTACTAATATAAAGACCTCTTCTTAGACCTAGAACATCCTTTTAATTCCTAAACAACTTAAAACTTAACTGTGAGACTATACCTATCTAGTTTTCAACCACATCAGAAACATGAGAAGATTAAATATATCTGAATAAACAGGAAATTCAGAGCAAGCAGCTTCCAAAACTAAGAAATGACAGACAACTGGTTGCCTGGGCAGTTCTCAATTTCTCTCTATAATGTTGGAGCATCTATCTTCAGCCTTTTGGCTCAGTTTCTCTGACAGACATTCATTTTGTTGGGTACTATTGTAGTGTAACACAGATGTTTCTAAGTTAATCAGAAACCAAGTTGATAAGAGACAAGCAATATTTGCTTATTCAAATATACAGAGATAGATGGTCTTCAAAACCTCAAGAGATCTGTAGAATATGGCATTTAAAGATGTTTTTTTAACTTAAGATTTTTTGATATTGAGACATGACAGCTCCTGACAGCACTCCCCCATCCTACTCCAAGTATATGATGAACATCAAAGAATCTCCATTTGGAGATGGCTGCATTACTGGTTAGCTTGTCACTGGTAAGGGATAGTCTTTGCTTCAACTGTAGACATAATGCTACCTGAAAAGGATGTAACTTGGAAGCAAGTAAATTGATAGCCTAGATCTGCCAAGACCGGATAGGCAAGTCCTTCATAATTCCTACTTTACAATTAATGTATGTCAATAGATTTTTTAAATCTCATTACTTCCCATTAAATGACATAGTTAGTGATAATATGAGATATTCTTCTCAAATGTCACAGTAGCTAAAAATAAGGGTGATAAAATTACATTTACCAATTAATAGTTGATAAATTGAGGGATACAGATGATCTCATGTGGCATCTTAAGAAACTGTATAGCACAAAACATATAATTTTTGAAGACACAAGAGAGAAGCGTATCCATAACATTAATTTAATTCAGCCAGCAGGAAAAACTAGAAATGATCTTTAAATTGTTTTAAATGAAAAGTATGAAACAGGAGTTAAAGTAAAATATATAATAATGATAATGTAAATATAAGCACAACTTTTGATGGAGACACTGAGACTAAGCAGATCAAGGAAACATTCTGGGGAAACTCAGGAACAAGATCTGTCTATAAGCACTGCAGAAAATCTAATCAGTTGTGGAAAAGACAAACTCAAGAAGTGACTCCAAATTTCAACAAAACATGTAATTTTTTCACTTATTGTCTCCAGTGACACTCTTTGGCAACATTCCATCTCAAAATTTAATGTTACTTGTATTACAACCAGTAATGAATTCTACAGGACTTTTCCCTATGGGTGGATAACGGCTCAGAGAAGCAATAACTTGCAAAGTCTAGACAGATGAACAATCTGTCCCCAAATGACAACTAATGGTTCCTTGATCTGAAGGAAGTGAGACATAAAAATGGAGAGTAGGCTGAGTAATCTATGCTCCAAAGCATGAATAAATAGTCCTACATGTAGACTTGCATTACCTAAGCCAATGATTATGTTATTTCCTTTGCCTTAGACAGTTAAGACTTACTTTGTCATTGTGGTACCATATCTACAAAAAACAAAATAATGAATGAAAGCATACTTATTTAAGCGAGCAGTTATCACAGTATAATAGACAATCACCACAATAATGTTGAAATACAAGTCTAATATAATAAAAAGCTGAAGAATTAGAATTCAATTGGAAACTGTATATTCAATGTTGAAATTATAATGAACACAGAACATACTTTTAGGCCTTTATCAAAAGCTAGGAAAAGAAAAGTGATGCTAGCAGAGAAACAGGAAAGTTTAATTAACATCTTTCTCAGTAAATCACACACACACACACACACACACACACACACACACTGCAAAGGGACACTGGATGCCACAGCATTAGGAAGGGAGATATGTAAATCGGAAACAGTCCTGAATGCTCAGGCACTTTGGGTTACTTGTTTCAGCTTTTTCTCTTAAGATGAAGATTGCAATTTCAGATTTACCATTTATCCTAACATTAACTGAGAGGGAGTGTATGAATTATTATTAGAAGTGATCCAATATGCTTGCACTACATACATTTCAGCAACCTGAAGCACAAAATATGCACTGAAAGTAAAAGTTACTGACTATAAAAGAATTAAAAAAAAAACAGGATAGAAAAAAACTGGAAATGTGCATTACATTATTTCTGGGAATTAAAATAAATAGATAATAATTAAGGAATCAAGTAAAAAGAATATTTTTAATTTATGTGAAAAATAATGCAAAGGTTTGAATAATCAATAATTGTAAACAGGAACTACAATGTGAAATGCAAAGCAACAATTTCCAACAAAAGAAAACTTACAGACATGTAAAACATGATATAAAAGCACTAAAAATGATAAATTTTATATTGCTTTTTTCAGTCTATGAGGATCTAGTAATCAAAAACCAAGTAAGGGTTACTAAAACACTGAGTAATGAGGTAAGCATTTTGATAAGGAATATGTATACATACACATTTATATGCTTATATACATGTAATTGTGAATAGACATGCAGAAAGATAATTGATGAAAAGTAATTATGCATATAAAGTTTTTTTCATTTAAATTTATGTGTCAGACTACAGATACAGGAGTGAGGTTGAGATTGGAATGTAAAATAAATTAATTTTAAAAATACTATAGATACATCCATAATAATGATAAATTCAGCTACAAAAAAGATTAATGTATTTTAAAATATGCAATTGCATTAATAATTAATAATGGTGATTAATTGTAATAACACAAATTGAAAATTTAATGACAAATCAGAAAACTGTCAAGTTAGAGGTCTTTATATCTGGGAAAAAAAGGATAAATATTATTAAGTGCCCTTTTAATAATTCTTGAGTAAAACATGAAACACCTTACCTGCAAGTTTTCTTGTATGATAGTGATCACAAAACAACTCCCTAACTAAATCAGTTTGATGAAGTAAAAATAAATGTCAGAGGATAATTAATTCTACCAGAGATTTGCATCAATAAACAAGAAAGAATCAAAGAAATGAACTCAAATTCTCAGTAGCCATGTTTCAAAAATGGACATTTCTGCCTGGATCTTAAATGTCCTCCAAACTCTTTGTTGATTGAAGCTGGTAGAACCTTAAGAAACTGAACCTAATGTGGAGTTTAGGTCTTGAGGTGCATGCTTCCAAGAGAGCTGTGTCTTTACCTCTTTTACTCATCTTTGTTCTGGCCATCATGAGAATTATTTCCCTCTACCACAAGACTGCAAGCACATGTGGGGTCCTGAAACCCAAAGCCTGAATAAGGGGTCTTGTAGATTATGGATGGAGACCTCCAAATCTGTGATCCAAAATATTTTTTGTCTTATTAACTTGTTCAGAATAGGAAAGGTAATATATGGTGGGTGTATAATGTGTTTGTGTGTGTGTGTGTGTGTGTGTGTGTGTTTATTTTCTTTGTCTTCTTTTTTTGTCATCCATTCCCTTATACTGTTGTTGTTTTGAGACACAATACTGATATAGCCACAGGCTGGCCTAGAATTCACAGTCCTAACTCAGTCTCCCAAGTGGTATATATGGCTCATATTTCTACTGATTTTAAAAAAGTTCCTCCATTTTGGACAACTGTCCTAGTTTGCACTCTATGACTATGGTTAAAAACACCATGACCAAAAGCAGCTTGAGGAAGAAATGGTTTGATTGAATTATATTTCCACATCATTGCCTGTTGGGCAAATGGAAATTTATGAAGACCTTGACCTCTGCCAAACTCTGGATATAGGTTTCACGGAGTTCATCTACTCCCTTTTAAAACCTTTAAAAGGTAAAAATGTTTACTTTTAGCCTGAGGGTCTCATAAAACACAAGCTGATCTTGAACTTGATGTGTAGCCATGAATGATTTTGAGCTCCTGATCCTCCTGCATCTACTTCAGGTGCTAAGATTACAGATATGTGCCATCTGACTAACTTTTTATATTCAGTTGGTGAAAAAGGAATTACATTTTAAATAATTATAACTAATTTCAAATACATCTTTATAAGTCAAAACAGGAATCATCATAATCAATATTTTTTGTCATAACAAATAAGTTTTCTTCCTACTCTAGCAAAAAAATTCTGTTAATCTCATTGATCAGCATGCTTCTCACATACAATGGCTACTGAGATATTCAGACACTTGCAGTGGATCAGATGAGCACCACATCACCAATCAATGATCATGATCTTTTCTTGTTTATTTTTTTGTTTGTTGAATGTTTTTCTTTGTTATAGAGCCTCTTATTAGTCCAAATGAGCAGCTCTTCAGTAGTTATCTATGGAATCCACATTTGGTTGCACATCAAAATCCAATCAAGAGACTGTTCTTGGTTGTAATGTGGCTGAAGAGGTAGACTCAGAAATGAACAGAATTTGGAGCTTTTGTGGAACACAAGCCTTGTTTCTGTCATCCATATGACAACTTACAAACTCCTATAATCCCACTTCCAAAGGACCCAACACCCTTATTTAGCCCAATAGGCCATAGGCATGAAACTGGGGCTCAAATATTCATTTAGTCAATTACACAACACATTACATTTTTTTGAGGGGGGAGAGAGAAAGATTTTTATTTTTTTATATAAATTTATTTATTTGTTACTTCAGTTTACATCTCCATCATATTGTCCTCTTTCCCCCCTTCCCAGCCCCGCCCTCCCGTCCTGTACCCCATAACCCTTCCATCCTGCTCCTCTGGAGTGGAGTGTCCCAACATAACAGTCCCTCGCCCCAGTTAAGAAGTCATATGAGGGCCAAGAGCCGCTACATACACTGGGGGCCTACAAGGCAGCACCACCAGTGAAAAGTGTCTCATTGCTAGGGAGGGAAAACTAAAAAAGAAACCAACAAATAAAAACAACCACCAAAAAATTAAAAAAATAAAAAGTCTATGTCCATGTTCCCTTTGGTGTGTTGGTTGTAGTATAGATATCCTGTAATATATAGCTAAAATCCTACTATAAGTGAATAGAAGCCATGTGCATCCTTCTGAGTCTGGGTTAGCTCACTCAGGATGAGCTTCTCTAGCTCCATCCATTTGGCTGCAAATTGCATCATTTCCTTGATTCTAATAGCTGAGAATATTCCATTGTGTAGATGTACCACAGTTTTTTAATCCATTCTTCAGTTGAGAGACATCTGGGTTGTTTTCAGTTTCTAGCTATTACAAATAAGGCTGCTATGAACATAGATGAGGAAACTTCCTTATGATTCCATGAGGAGTCATTTAGATGTATACCCAGAAGTGGTATGGCTGGGTCCTGAGGCAAAGCTATTCCAAGTTTTCTAAGGTATCACCAGACTGACCTCCATAGTGGTTGCACAAGCCTGCACTCCCACCAACAATGGAGGAGGGTTCCCCTTATGTTGAGCATTTCTTCAAGTGTCTCTCAGCCATTAGGGATTCCTCCTTTGTGAATTCTCTATTTAGCTTTGTCCCCCAATTTTGATCAGATTATTTGGTTTCTTGGCATTTAATTCCTTGAGTTCTTTGTAGATTTTGGATATTAGCCCTCTGTCAGATGTGGGGTTGGTGAAGATTTTCTCCCAGTCTGTAGGCTGCCATTGTGTTCGAATGACAGTGTCTTTTGTCTTACAGAAGCTTTTCAATTTCATGAGGTCCCATTTATTGCTTGTTGGTCTCAGGTCCTGAGCTGTTGGTGTTCTGTTCAGGAAATTGTCACCTGTGCCAATGAGTTCTAGGGTTTTTCCCACTTTTTCTTCTAGTAGATTTAGTGTGACCTGCTTTATGTTAACGTCTTTGATCCACTTGGACTTAAGTTTATACAAGGTGATCAGTATGGGTCTAATTTCATTCTTTTACAAGTGAACATCCAGTTGGACCAGCACCATTTGCTGAAGATGCTGTCCTTCTTCCATTGTGCCATTTTGGCTTCTTTGTCAAAAATTAGGTGGCCAGAGTTGTGTGGGTCCATTTCTGGGTCTTCAATTCGATTCCATTGATCTACTGGTCTGTTTCTATACCAATACCATGCTGTTTTTACTACTATTGCTCTGTAGTACAACTTGAAATCTGGGATGGTGATACCTCCAGATGTTTTTTTATTGTACAGGATTGATTTAGCTATTCTGAGTTTTTTGTTGTTCCATATGAAATTGAGAATAGCTCTTTCCAGCTCTATAAAGAATTGTGTTGGTATTTTGATAGGAATTGCATTGAATCTATATATTGCTTTTGTTAGGATGGCAATTTTTATTATGTTGATCCTACCTATCCATGATCATGGGAGATCTTTCCATCTTCTAAAGGCCTCTTCCATTTCTTTCTTCAAGGGCTTGAAGTTCTTGTTGTACAGGTCCCTTACTTGCTTGGTTAGACTTACCCCCAGATATTTCATATTGTTTTTGACTATTGTGAAGGGGGTTGTTTCCCTTTTTTCTTTCTCAGCCCATTTGTTTGTTGTATATAGAAGGGCTTCTGATTTTTTTTTTGAGTTAATTTTGTATCCAGCCACCTTGCTAAAGGTATTTATCAGCTGTAAGAGTTCTCTGGTGGAATTTTTGGGGTCGCTTATGTATACTATCATATCGTCTGCAAATAGGAATAATTTGACTTCTTCATTTCCAATTTGTATCCCCTTGATCTCCTTTAGTTGTCTTATTGTTCTAGCAAGAACTTCAAGTACTATATTGAAGAGATATGGTGAAAGTGGGCATCCTTGTCTTGTCCCTGAGTTTAGAGGAAATGCTTCAAGTTTCTCTCCATTTAATTTGATGTTGGCCACTGGCTTGCTGTATATTGCCTTTATTATTTCTAAGTACGGTCCTTGTATGCCTGTTCTTTCCAGAACATATTACATGAATATTTGGAAAACATTAAATCAACTTCATATTTGAAAAAAAAAGAAAGAAAGAAAGAAGAAAGGAAACAAAGAATGGAAAGCAAAGAAAGAAAAAGGAACAAAAGGATGAAATTTTCAACTATTGGGAAAAGTGATTATTTCTTAGCTTCTGAGCCATTCACTTATGGAACATTTTCACCTTTCCTATATTCTTAAAATGCTGAACAACCATTGAATGGCCCATGTTGAGCAATTTGGTAGCTTGTGTATCTATCTATATGTTGATCAGCTTTAGTGATTACTCTCAATCACTCTCAACTACCAATGACTGGCCACTAAGTTCCTCATTGTCAGGGATGTTGTCCCTTTTATAAAATCTCAGCCAGCACTGCACTCGATGCCACTCTTCCCTGTGTACTTACTAGGTAGAGCAAAAGGCAGACAGTCCTCTGGGTTCTCTTTTATAAGGAATCCTGCTCAGTTATGAGGAATCTACCTTTCTTACTTTGCCATTTCTTAACACACACACCCCATACCACACCACAGTATTGTATTTATGGCAGATTACAGTATGTGAATTGAGACAGTTCACAATCATCATGAATGTATGCAGACTAGTAAAGCATCCATGTATGTTAAATATAAAGTCTAGATTATCAAATTGACTCCACACTATTATTTAATTAAATGATGAGTCATGAAAACTAATCTTTCATCTTTACTGAGTCTTCCTATTGACTTCCTCATGGAATAGAAGCAATGAAAGAGTCTTACTTATCAGTAAAAGTAACATAAAAACAAGATTTGGAATACATTTTTTGCATATGTAAAATATATTCACCAATGGAAATTGTACCAGCTTAAAATATGACTAATTCATCAAGCCTCATATACTGTGTCCTACATTGGGGGAAGAAGTCAGGTAGAGAACCCAGAATAAGTGTGATATGCCTTTCTAAACTCGGCTTCTATAGGAAACACATTGGACCCAAGAAAGAAACAACATAGAATGCAGGACCATTAATTTTGAAGGAAGGCTAAATTTTCCCATTAAATTTATACTACCTAATCAATTATGGTTGCATTGTAATGAAAATTTTTTTCCAGATCTTACATAACATATCCTTACAGACGAATGCATACTCTGAATATTTGTAGAACTACATGAAAATGTCTCAATGTATAAAAAATGATAGAAAACATAAGATCATCAAGACTTAAGTTTTTATATAAATGCTATGTTCTCTATCTTTTTTGACTTCTTATGTCTGGAATTTTGTTTCCATTTTGCCTAATTTGGTCTTGTTTTTAACCAACAACACTCAATCTGCAGATTATGAACCTGCTTATCAGACATTTACCTTAAGATTCTTAACAATAGCAAAATAACATTTATGAAGTAGCAATGAAATAACTTTACAGTTGGGAGTCACCACAAAATGAGGAATTTTATTAATGGATTGCAATTTTAGGAAGGTTGAGATCCACAAATATTTTTTGTTCCCTTGTCTCATTTACCACAAGAAATACAAAACTTTTATCATTTCATAGTAGTAAATGTTTCATTTACATATTCACTCACTTATGGTTTCTACAATATGTATTAAAAATTTCAGCATTCTTGCTACAACATGGAAATTTTACAGACTACTAAATCTACCTAATTTCAATGATATAAAATTTTTCCAAATAGAGAAGGCTAAGGGAAAGTCCTTCAAATCAATGAAATTACTAATTAGAGAGAGCAAGCACACATTTACTGACACAGTATTACATTGTTGACAAGGGATTGAAACACATTTCGATTTTAACAGATAGACACAAGTCAGAACAATAATTCTTCAGTTGTCATCTTGTCATAGAAAGTTCTACTATGTTAATATTTCGTCAAGGGGCACAAAGTGGCAACTTTTTAATATGTGTTGTGTCTACATATTAAAATATAAGTTTCCACATTTTATCCCATTTTATTATGCTCTTTTATTTAAGGGTGCACTCAAACATGGCAGTTCAACCATATAGAATAAGAATTTAAAAAAACTGACAGTGTTAAAATGACAAAGAAAAATTGTGATTTAATGCTCTTTTCTCCCAATTTGACTAACATATTTTAGAGTTCTATTGAGTCTATTCCATTGCTTACTTCAATTGCAACATTTTCTCTTAAATGTAGCAGGTTGGTGCTAAATAACTCTTGATGGGGTGATGTTGTGTATTCTAAATGTTAATTAACCTGCTCCCAGAGACATGCTTGCTGTACATCAAATAATGCTCTCTTGCTTTCTAATCATTGTCTCTGATTGGCTTTAATACAATGCTAAGGCCTGTGATTGAGCAGAGAAAAAAGTTAGCAGGGCAAAGGTACAAGGGCTTCTGGGGCAGACAGAAAGGATCTTGGGTAGAGGAGGAGAAGCCAGAAGGCGAGAGAGGAGGAAGACACTATTGGGTAGATGGAGGAAGATGATTCCACATGTTCAAGAGCATCGGTATAGCATGGAGAAAAATACCCCCCGGAGATATTTGTACATTACATGGAATTGTATTCAGGTATAGTATATAAGCTAGCTTACATGGACCAAGATTGCACAGTCCAGGCTAAGACTTGTTAAAATCCATCAGGAGTCTGTGTGTGATCATTTATAATGGCGGGTTAAAGATTAACACCACTGCCCAATTAACTATGCTTTAAATATTGATGAATAATTAAATATTACTTCTACCAAAGCTAGTTGAGGGGACATGCATACAACAATTTATATTAAATTAAATTAAATTAAATGGTTAAATATATTGTAGTGGAGTCTAATGAAAGGTTTTATTGTCAGTTCCTTTAATTTCTAGATAAAATTGAATGGAAATCAACTTGGAGTCTAGGTAATTGCTAATTCTTCTTAAAATAATAGATTCATTTATAAAGACAATCTCCTCCAATAGTCAGCAATTAAATCTCTGAAACTATCTAATTACTTAACTAGAAATAAATCATATCTATCTCTGTAGCTTTAGGAAGGTGTATGGTGGCAGCTGAACAGTAGCTTAAACTAGAATTAATTCAGTTATCCACATGAAGTAGCTAAACAATAAACTGATTAGAGAAACAATAGCTACACAGAGAAAAATGATAACAATATGCTGATCCTTGACAAAAATTCTGATAAGCAGTCAGCTCTGACAAGCTCAAAATGTGATATGTACCAGGAAAATACTTATTTAAAAACAAGAGGTGATTTTCAATCTCTTGAATTAAAAAGAGATTGATATGTCTAAAATTACACATACAATTGAAAAATCATTGTCTACAAATAATGAGATTTTTGTGTGTTTTTTCTTTTTTAATGTTTATTTATTACTTCAAGTTACATCTCCCTCATAGTATCCTCTTTCTACCCTCCTCAAGTCCCACCCTCCCACCCTCTTCTCCCTCTCCCACACATCACACACCTCCAATGTGGAGTGTACCTATATATCAGCCCCTCTCATTTCAACAGTCATATGAGAGCTAAGAGCTTCCTCTTGCACTGGAGGCCTACGTGGTAGAACCCCTAGGCAAATTGTCCCATTAATAGGTAACAAAGTCTATGTTCCTGATTCTTTTAGTGTGTTGGTTGTAGGATAGTTATGCTGTACTATATGGCTAAAATCCAGTTATAAGTAAATAGATGCCATGTGCATCTTTCTGGGCCTGGGATAACTCACTCAGGATGAGCTTTTTAGTTCCATCAATTTGGCTGCAAATTACATGATTTCCTTATTTCTGATAGTTGAGTAGTATTCTATTATGTAAATGTATCCATTCATCAGTTGAGGGACATCTGGGTTGTTCCCAGTTTCTATTAATTACAAATAAGGCTGCTATGGACAAAGATGAGGATATGTCCTTGTGGTTTGGTGAGGAGTCATTTGGGTGGATATCCTGGAGTGGTATGGCTGGGTCTTGAGGTAGGGCTATTCCAAGTTTTGTAAGATATCGCCAGACTGATTTCAATTGTGGTTGTACAAGTTTGCACTCCCACCAGCAATGGAGGAGTGTTCCCCATCTCCACAACCTCACCAGCATGTGCTGTCATTTGAGTTTTTGATCTTAACCATTCTGACAGGTGTGAGATGGAATCTCAGAGTCATCTTGAGTTGCATTTCTCTGATGATTAAGGATGTTGAGCATTTCTTCAAATGTCTCACTGCCATTAGAAATTCCTCCTTTGTGAATTCTTGGTTTAGCTCTGTTTTCCATTTTTTGATTGGATTATTTGGTTTCTTTGTGTTGAATTTCTTGAGTTCTTTATAAACTATGGATATTAGCCCTCTCAGAAGTGGGGTTGGTAAAGAACTTTTCCCAATATGTAGGTTGGCATTTTGTTCGAATGACAGTATCCTTTGCTTTATTTACAGAAGCTTGTAAGTTTCATGAGGTCCCATTTATAAATACCTTCAGCAAGGTGGCTGGATACAAAATTAATTTTAAAAAATCGGAAATCCTTCTTTATACAAAAGATAAATGGGCTGAGAAAGAAATTATGGAAACAACACCCTTCACAATAGTCACAAACAATATAAATTACCTGGGGATATCTCTAATCAAGCAAGTGAAAGACCTGTATGACAAGAACTCAAGTCCTTGAAGAAAGAAATCGAAGAAGACATTAGAAGATGGAAAGATCTCCTATGCTCATGGATAGGTAGGATCAACATAATAAAAATGGCCAACCTGCCAAAAGCAATATACAGATTCAATGCAATTCCTATCAAAATACCAACACAATTATTTACAGACCAGAAAAAAATTTCTCAACTTAATATGGGATAACAAAACCCCCAGATTAGTTAAATCAATCCTGTACAATAAAAAAACATCTAGAGGTGTCACCATCCCAGATTTCAAGGTGTACAACTGAGCAATAGTAATAAAAACAACATGGTACTCTGGTATAGAAACAGACCAGTGGATCAATGGAGTCGAACTGAAGAACCAGAAATGAACCCACATACCTATGGTCACTTAATTTTTGACAAAGAAGCCAAAACCATACAATGGAAAAAGGACAGCAACTTCAACAAATGGTGCTGGTCCAAATGGATGTCAACATGTAAAAGAATGTAAATAGACCCATATTTATCACCTTGCACAAAATTTAAGTTCAAATGGATCAAAGACCTTAACATAAAGCCAGACACACTAAATCTAATAGAAGAGAAAGTGGGAAAAGCCTCAAACTCATTGTCACAGGTGACAACTTCCTGAACAGAACACCAATCACTCAGGCTCTAAGACCAACAATCAATAAATGTGTGTTTTTTTTATTTAGATGTTTATTTATTAATTCATGTTACATCTCCATCACAGCCCCCTCCCAACCCCCCCTGGGGCCCACCCTTCCATCCTCTATCCCCTCTCCTACCCATCCCACTCCTCCACTGTGTGTTTTAGTCAGGAGGATTTCTAGGAATAAGAAATTTTCAAAGTAATAAAATAATGTAGGCCTATTTTTTTCAAGAATTTCATATATATTATGGAAGCAAATTGAAGGGATTGAACATTTTGTTGTCTTAGATATTGAAATATATTTTAGAAAATAGCTTAATAAAAGCTAAACCATTTGCTTTACTAAGTTGAATAATGAATAATGGGAATCAGCTGCTATTAGAAGTTCTTCCTAGTTTGCATAATTTCCTAATTATTCCTGTTTTCAGGAGTAAAAACTCATTTCTAATTGTAGTCCTGACTGTGATACATATCTCTTTACTACTGCTGTTTAGTCAGATGGAAACTGGATATTTTATATCAGTCTTTTTCTCTTCTCTCTTCACATGTATGTCTATCTGCACCTGTGTGGACATACATGTATATACACACCTATGCAAGAATTTATATGCTATATATGATATTTATATTTAGACATATATTGAAAGTGTTTAAATATTTGGGGTATTATTAATAAGGAGAAAGAAAAATAACAGAAGTTTATGTATAAGTGAAAGCAATCAAGAAAATCAATAACTTGACTGTAATTTGTTAACTTGACTGTTATTCTATTATAACTGGGTTTAATACATTCAATGGAAGGAAATAAACAATGTGCTAACCAATAGGCATACTGTGCCTCTTAGGACTCATATAAATGACTCTTAAGGCACTTGTATACTTACATATATATATGCATGTATATAGAATGTATATGTATACATATATGTCTGTATATGTATAAATAAATGTACATACATAAAATTTCTTTGTCAAAGATATCTTTATTGGCCTCTACCAACACAAATCCTTATACTTAAACCACATTTTAGTTTTGTAAACCTAATATTTACTAACGCTGTAACTGCTATGCTAGTAAAAATCTATTAAATGATAAAAATAAAATATAAGGAATCAATTATTACACTTTTCCTCAACTACTATGAATTACTTTATGACATTCTTCCGTAAAATTGATTACTTTTCATTTACCATCTAAGTCTTAAGAAATCTACCTTCCACTGGGCAGTGTAAAAAATGACACATATTTAAAGAACACAACTGAAATATCAATATCCATGAGAACAAGCAAGATACATTTGCACAGATCAATAACCTTGAAGCATAACAGAAAATGATGGCACAGAAATTGGTGTTTAACCCCAGGGTTATTCTGTTCATAGATAAATTTAAAAATAGTCTTCATATAAAGACCATTCATAATGCAAAGCATCTTTAAAAGAGGCTGAAAAGAAGATAATTTCTAAAGAAGGATTAAAATCAATTATGTCTACCAAAATAATAGAGTGATAAAATTTTTATGTAGTCATGGAGAGTAGTGTCTCTCTCCTTGCTTAGATGTGCAAAAGTAAAATTCAGAGTCTCACACATATCTACCTGATCTATGCAACAAGATTTTTAAGGAGACTGAATATTTACAGAATATCTAATTCATTTCACATTTGTTGAGTTGATGACAGCAGACACAGTAGTTGAAATCATAGGCCTAGAATCCATAGTGTAAGGTCTGATTCTCACTTAATCACTTAATAACCCATGCAATTCTGGGCATGCAAGCATCTCTAACTCTGCAGGTCTCATGAAAAATTCTGATAATAGATGGGAGGTAGTATCTATATGTTCATGCAAGAGCATTTCTGTAACTGTTATTTTATATACTGGATTGTAAGTGTGTCCATATTAATTTTTCACAGAGATAAACACTTAACAAATAATGGATATAAGAATAGCCTTTTTATTTTTGTCTTTAAGTATTGTGGAGAATAAAAATATAGAGTAAAATGGGAAGAAAATTGAACAAGAGAATGATCTAGATTTCTGAGAAGTTAAGGGAAAAGGAGTTTTGGGTGGTTAGAAAGGTAGTCAAAAATGTCAGATAAATTGATGGTTTTTAGGGTGAAGAAACTAGTACATTTAATAAGTTCTTTCAAAATAAAATTTCAGACAAACCAGGAATACAGGGGACATATCTCAATAAAATAAAGCTATGTACAACAGGCACACAGTCAACATCATGGTAAATGGTAAAGAACACAAAGTATTCCCACCAAAATAAGTAATGACAACTATGTCCACTCTTCCTGCTTCTTTTCAGTGTAATGTGTGAAGTCTTAACAAGAGCAATGTGACAACTAATGCAGGTGAATGGAACATAGATAAGGAAAGAAATCAAAGTATCCTTATTTTAGATGATATATTTCTGTATAAAAGGCCTTAAAGACTCCTCCAGAAAACTGACACAGTTCATAAATGCTCTCAGCAAAGAATCAGAATACAAAAGAACACACAAAATTCAGTAGCCCTCCTATATACAGATAACAAGCATACTGAGAGAGAAATCAAGGAAACAATCCCATTCACAACATCCTGAAAGAAAGTATAGATGTTCAGATAGATCTAACAAACAAAAGGGCAAACATTATAACAAAAGCTTCAAGATACTGAAGAGAAATTGAAGACGACACCAGAAAATGGAAATACCTTCCTGTACCACCTTACCATGATGTTGACTGTGTGCCTGTTGTACATAGCTTTATTTTATTGAGATATGTCCCCTGTATTCCTGGTTTGTCTGAAATTTTATTTTGAAAGAACTTATGAAATGTACTAGTTTCTTCACCCTAAAAACCATCAATTTATCTGACATTTTTGACTACCTTTCTAACCACCCAAAACTCCTTTTCCCTTAACTTCTCAGAAATCTAGATCTTCTGGAAAATGGGTCTCACTGTTTTGTCTAGGTTGGATAGGGAATGAGCTCCTGGGAAATGTCTGTCCCTGCCTTTCTAGCAGGAGGGGATTATAGGTAATCATGGCCATCGCTGGCTTTTATGTAGGTATTGGATGTCAGAACCCAAGTCCTCATGCTTACTTTAACAACTGGGCCTTATTGATGACCTCTGATTACTACTGACAACATAATGGAATCTCAGAGGAGATACTGCATGAGGGAATTCTCATGTGATTCTGAAATGTCACAGAAGAGATTGATGTTATTTTATATCATTTTATATAATGCCTTTTGTATAATAAGTAGACAGTGTTTGGATAATCTGTCCATAAACAGGAAAATAAAGCCCATTAAATAGAAAAATACTAAAAGATTAAAATAAAATTTTCATTTTAAAATTATTTTTGGAAAATCTTTACAAGAAAGCATGAAACAGATTTATTTTGCTTTGTAACAAATTCCCTTTTGACAATATGTGCACCTGCAGAAACAGGATTATGCTAGAAAGAGAAACAACCTTTATGGCATGTGATTTCAGATTTCTGAAAGGCTGAAACTGCAGAATGAAGGGATAGGAACCAGTATTGCTTTCAGTTCAGTTGTGGGTTTTGCATGATTTTTTAATATTCCAACTGAATTTCAGCATGAAACAAATTTAATTATGATAGCACTAAGATGACTAACAGTGGCAATATTGATTTAAAAGAAACTTCCTAATTAGATGACAGTGAGAAAGGCATTTAAAATGTGATTTCTGCATAAATATGGCTATGTATTTTATTTATAGTTACATATATAAATAGATTTCATAATATAATATATATAGTTCAAATATCATAAACTAATAAAGTAATATTCCTAAATGTATGATGAAATCTTAGAAATACAACAAGAATTTTAAGATAGTAACCTTAGGATTAAGATGTGATGCTAATGTTGTAGAAGACATTCTATTCTATAACTGACTTGAGGTATTCTTTACCAGAAACAGACATTGTGGGCTCATCGTCATCTAAGATTTTATAGAGATAAAACACTGCACTATAAACTTCAGAACAATTCTGTAAATCCCAATACTGACACTTTTCCATGTCCACGCCTGTTTTTTATTTTTTATGGAGTACTTTTTTCTCTCACTGATATATTTCTGCATTTGTATATATGTTCTTCCTTTTGCCCCTTTCTTGCCCTGGCAATTATACCATACTTCGTACTCACATCCTTTAGAGTTGCATTCTCACTCCTCTTTTCTCTGAACCCACAATCTCCCTTTTCCTGCTTCCCTTGCAGTATTTTATTGCACAGAGTTCATAATTCCATAATGCCTGACCAATCATTCCTTCTCTCTCTCTCTCTCTCTCTCTCTCTCTCTCTGTGTGTGTGTGTGTGTGTGTTTGTGTGTGTGTGTGTGTGTGTGTGTGATGTTCATGTTCAGAAAGCATAATATGTTGCTGTATTTAAGTGAAATATATACTTCATTGTGTTAGACCATTGGCACTGAAATTTTAAAGCAGTTACACTGCCCTATTTAAGTCTTAAGTTCAGTTTCAAAGACAAATGCTCTCAATCTGCAAGACACATCTAACATTAAATATCAGTGCTCTAAATACCATTTAACGTATTCCCATTTGTTACAAAGCATTTGTAGTGAATGCAAACAGCAAACTACTTTAGCAGCTGCTATGTCTCATGAGTGCACTGAGAAAACTGTCCAAGTGTAGCCACGAGCTTCTGCTTGCTTGTTCCTGTCCTTTTTCAAATGTTCTGCAATAGTGACCTCAGTTTTCAGTCAACCCGTTCTCCTATGCATCCCTGATTCTTTTTTTTTTATAAGTACTTTATTTTTTTTTCAAGTTACATCTCAGTTGCAAACCCTTCCCTATTCCCCCTTCCTGTCCCACCCTTCCACCCTCTTCCCCCCCCCAACAGCTTCTCTTTTCATTCCAACAAATGGTTCTTTCTCTTATAACAGTAAATTCTATACAAAACAGCAGAATTAAATATGCCACATTTATGAGAGTTAAATGGCCCAGTATACCTTCCCAATGTCCAGTTCATACATATTTGGCCCCTGACTTTAACCTTCTACCTTCTAACCATCTCCATGAATTTAAAGTTCTATAACTGACTTAGTTTTCATACTAACTTGCATCACTATTATAACCATCTTCTTAGATCTAGAACGCCCTCTTGATTCCTAAACAACTCAAAATTTAGCTATGAGACTCAAGCTGTCTATTCTTCAACCACCTCAGAGAGCTGAGAAGGATAAATATATCTGATTGTATAGGAAGTGCAGGGCCTGCAGCTTCCAATACTAAGAAATGACAAACCAATGACTGCCTGGACAGTTCCCATTTTCTCTCCATACATTCCAGCAGCAGTCTTCAGCCTTTTGATCCTGTTTCTCTGACAGACATTTATTGTAGAGCAGGGATTGTGAAGGATTAACCTACCCTGTCTTGGCAGAGTTAGGCTGTCGACTTCCCTGCTACCAAGTTTTGTCCTTTTTGGACAGCAGTCTGTCTGCAGTTGAAGCAAGGAGTTTTTACATGCCAAGAGATAGGCTTGCCACTAATTCAACCATCACACACTGGAGATTCTTCGATGCTTTTCTTCTACTTGGAGTAGAATAGGGGGTGCTGTCAGGAGCTGATATGTCACGATATCAAAAAAAAAAATCTTAATTTAAGACCACATCTTTGAATGCCATATTCTGCAGATCTCTTGGGGTTTTTGAAGATGCCCTATCTATCTCTTGTATTTAGATAAGCAAATGTTGCTTGTCTCTTAACAACTTGATTACTGAGTAGCTTAGAGAATATCTGTGATAGACTGTCTTAGTAGCTAACAAGGTGACATGCATGCATGACTAGGAGTTTGTTTTTCTTAACTATCCTAAACAGTTTAAGATGGTTGGTATCAAGAGGCCAGAGCTTCACATTTCATTTTTAAGTATCTCTAGGTACGATACCATTAGGAAGCGTTACCTTAAATTTTGTATCAATATACAAAGATCTATTCAAATGTGGCTAAATATACTCTTAATTTTGTATCAATATACATGATTCTAACAACCTTTGAGATTGTGGTAACTCAGAGAGAACAGATGAGCATTCTCAGCAAATTTTAAATTTTGTATCAATATACAAAGATCTATTCAAATGTGGCTAAATATACTCTTAATTTTGTATCAGCATCCCTGATTCTAACAACCTTTGAGATTGTGGTAACTCAGAGAGAACAGATGAGCATTCTCAGCAAATTTACACTGAAAAATGTGAGACATTCAAGAATTTTGTTAGAGAGAATATTATGATTAAGTCTTGCATTATGGTTGTTAAAGGACAGTGCATGCTTTGAGATTGAACTTAATTTTCAACATGAGAGATGAAATCAAAACTGTAAGAAGTCTAGTTTTTATTCTACAGCTACTTCATAGGAGTATATGCATGTGGGAATAAAAGTATACCCCTTTCTCTCTTAAGAAATCATAGCTATTCTTCTCTTATAAAAATTTTAGGCACAGTTTTTTTTTTTTTTTTTACTTTGAGCCTCATTATAAATTATAAAGATTATAATATATTATCACCTCCAGTCTAATGTACTCTTCTCTTGTTTGGCATACTACATCATTCCTTACTTCAAACATTTTGGGTTGCGGGGTATAGAGCATATATGAATGTAAAATAAGAGTTAGTATGAGAAATGGAAGTAGAAATATATGCAAGTGATCATAATCTAAAGATAATAAATTATGTCTCTACTACTTCTAAGCAACACTCATAGCTAATGGCAGGAAAAAGCAGAATAGTTGAATCTAGGTTTTTACAAATATTTTCTGGCAATAATATTTTTTTATGTTTATTATTTGATGTGTGTGAGTATTTGCCTGTGTGTATGTAGCATTATCACTTGAAAGTCTGATAGTTGCAGAGACCTGAAAGTGGCATCAAATCCCCTGGAAATGGAGCCATAGACAGTTAGGAACTGCCATATGGGTGCTGGGAACTGAATTTGGGTCCTCTTTAAGAGCAGCTAATGCTTCTAACCACTGAGCAATCTCTCCAGCTCCAGCAATTACACGTTTTCACCTTGCATTCAGATTTACCATAGAGAATAATCAGAACATTTGGACAATTGATTTCTGAAAAACTTCTCTACACTATTACTAAAATTGAATTCATAGGTTAAGAAAAATCACCTGGAAATCCCAGCCATAAATCATTTGTGCTATTTCTCTTGTATTTTTAAAGAAACAACATGCTATGTTGACACAGAGAGTCAGGTATTAGAGAAGTTAGAAGATTTAAGTGTCCTTAAAATCCTAAGTAATTGGTATCAATGGCCACTCCTGTATTTCATAGAAAATTTGAAATTTCTGTTAGCATATTTCTCCCTGGAACTCAATTTTCATCCCCTGTTAACCAGAAAGGCAATCAATATGAGTATTTTAAACTGTAAAGTAACTGATAACAAATTAATGTATTTATAGTGAAGACTTAACTGTGAATTGAAATATGCACATCTCCTTTATTCAGTTTTCACAAGTGATGGAATAAGCAAAAAAAAAAAAAAGAGCAGGAAGTAGACTAACCCAATAGCTGAATGGAAAACAGGTGTTCTTTTGAAGACAAGATATTCTGCTCACTGGTTGTTAATACCTTCAATGTCATTTGTGAAATTTTGAAAAGGTTTCTAGTGTCAGAGGAAGTGGTGAATTGTCACTGATAAATTCATGAACAAGAAATGTAAATGAGCACAAACCAGTCATACTTCACATGATCCTGGCACAGTGGGCTCATGTAAGTAAACAAATAAAACAATGGTCATTTTAATTGCAGTGGGCTAGTATGTATTTCTCAATGAACTTGCACCACTATGCCAATTGTTCTTTTCATACCCTAGCTGCCTACGGCACCTTATACAAATCTCATTCACAATTAATATGTATTTATTTGTACTTAGATATAAGTAAATTTATATAAAGTATGTATTTTCTATTTTAATTCAACATTTCTAATATTATTATTTAAAAGCAATATATTATATTATACAAGAGAGAATTTTGAAAATATAGTTAATATTATCAGCTATGTAAAATAACAGAATATAAACCAGAATTTTGGGTGGGGGGACATTGAGCCATTTGTTACGATGGACAAGACAGAATTTACAAACTAAAGCGATCATTCTAATCCTTAAATTGTTCTATCAGCAACCATGAAAAAAAAATTTAAATCCTATCATTATCACCAAAATAGAACAACATGTATAATAGAATGGACATGAATGAAGATGAAAATTGGGATCTGTAACAATTAACTACAGTGAACTCTGAAAGTTTGAAACTTAAATAGCTTCAAAATAATTATATATGTAGGTATGCATATATTTTATACAGTCTACATTGCTCCTTAGAGAAAACATTGAATCTTTGTCTTTCTTTCATGTATTATGCCCTCCATCTCTATCCTCACTTTAGACACTTTCTTAATCTGACAATAGACTCCTTAGATATCATCTCATATGTGTGAGAGAAAACAGGATTTTTGTTTTTCTCTGTCTGGCTTGTTTTGCTTAATGCAATGGTTTATACATTTAGCCATTTTTGCAAATGACACAATCACTTTTTTCTATAACTGAATAAAGCTCCATTGTGTGTGTGTGTGCGTGTGTGTATATATATTTCTTTACCCATTCACATGCTGATGAGCATGTAGGCAGGATTCATTTCTTGCCTATTTTGAATAAGTTTGAATGAACATGCATACATAAATATTTCATGATGTCCTAACTTAGATCCCTGTAAGTTTAGAAACAGGAGTGGCAAAGCTGGATCATATGGTATTCATATTTTTGGTTTCTAGAGGAATATTTGTTACTGATCTTTGTATTGAAATGAACTAGTTTATTTTTCTAATAGTAGCATGTAGATTTTTGCCATGCATTGTCTACCAGCACATGTCTTCTCTTTGATGGCCATTTTGACTGGGAGAAAATTGATTAGACTATAGTCTTTATTTACATTTTCCTAATGATTAAGTATGGTGATTATGCTTAAAATTTCTAGTTAATTTGTTCTTTGAAAATTTCATACATGTATATAATTCATTCCAGTAACACCTATCTTCAACCCCTTCCCTTTTTTTTCTTTTTCTTTTTTTAATAAACTTATTTATTTGTTGCTTCAGGTTACATCTCCATCATATTGTCCTCTATCCCCCCTTCCCAGCCCTGCTCTCCCACCCTCTACCTCCTAACCCTTCCATCCCACTCCTCTGGAGTAGAGTGTCCCTACATAACAGTCCCTCGCCCCAGTTCAGCAGTCATATGAGGGCCAAGAGCCTCCTCATACACTGGGGGACTACAAGGCAGCACCACCAGTGAAAAGTGTCTCATTGCCAGGGAGAGAAAACTAAAAAACAAACAAACAAACAAACAGACAAAAAGTCTATGTCCATGTTCCCTTTGGTGTGTTGGTTGTAGTATAGATATCCTGTACTATATAGCTAAAATTCAACTATAAGTGAATAGATGCCATGTGCATCCTTCTGAGTCTGGGTTAGCTCACTCAGGATGAACTCCTCTAGTTCCATCCATTTGGCTGCCAATTGCATGATTTCATTGTTTCTGATGGCTGAGGAATATTCCATGTGTTCAACCCCTTCTCATCTTCCTTTCTCACATACCCAAACTCTTTCCCTTGTTTATGCAAAGTCCCTGTACCGTGTTCATGTATTTTCTTTTTTTTTAATTTTGATTTTGTTTTGTGAAACACTAGGTTTAACCAAGGCTGCACATATGTGTTGGGGCTAATAACATTGCTTTTGATAGGCTGATTTCCGTGCTGAGATCTGGTTACTGCCCCTTCTGAGGCATTCTTTTGATTGGCTAATAAAAGTCACTGATAGACAATTAGCTTGGCAGAAAGAGTATAGGAAGGCAGAAGTTCCTAAGATTAGAACAGGAACCCTGCTTTACACAGAGGATTAGTTCATTCTACCAGGAGACACAGAAGCATAGAAACTTCCTTAAGAACACTGGAAGCTAATCACAGGCACATGTTGGTTTGAGATTAGGTGATCTGGTTTAACTTAGAGTAGCTAATTGAGACTCTGACCAGCTAAGAGTTAAGCGTTGAAACATTAAAAGGTCTTTGTGTATTTAATTATTGGGGAAAGGATTGCAGCAGCTTATAAGCCGTCAGTCCAAGCACTCCAGGGTTGTGGGACTCTCAGACTGCCGGACTCACCTAGAACCCAGGCGAATCTCCCACCAAGCTGCTGGTAATTCTACCGGCCTAATATAACAACTTATATTAATCAACAGAGGTTAGGTTACAGGTGGTGTAGGCCACCCTTGGTCCCAGGGTTCTTTCCCCAGGACAAATCAGGCAACCTGTTAAGGTGGGCCAGACTACCTGCTGCTCTGTCAAACCGCCAGCTGCTCTGCTGGCCTAATCTTACAGTTTATACTTATTAATAACTACAATTGATAATTAAATTACAGTTTCACATATGCCCATGAATGTGGAACTATCCACTGGAATATGAGTAATTCATAAAGGCTATATCTCTGAAGACAAAGACTTCCTAACTTTTCCAGCAACTCTCACTTCATTAGCATGTCTTAAAGGAGCAGGATATTGTGACCCTCTCCCTCAACTATGATTGAATGTTTAAGGGTGTAGTCTCTTCATTACTAGACAAGAATTGCCATGATTAGTGCTTGCCTTGAAATAGCTATTTCTCCATTGTTTTTAAAGTATGACTTTGATGTATATGTTAAACGTTCTTTGTAATTATTTTCTGTAGGGCTTAAAATATACCAAAGCATGCTTCATGATTTCTGAAGACTGGATTTTATTCTGACATGTTTGGCTTTATAAATGAGGTAGTGTTTTTTCCTTAAAGATTTTAATAACTTTGGGACCCATAACCTTAGAATTTTAACAATAATGTGTTATAAAGTTCTTTTCTTGTTATGTCAACTTACAGCACCAAACACTTAAAATTTCTAGATGTTCATTCCTCTCTGTAGACCTGAAGATTTTTTTGCTATAAATTTATTGAAAAGATTTTCTATGCCTTGCTTTTTTGCTTGTTTTTGCTTGCTTATATTGCCTTGCTTTTTCACATTCCTTATGTTATGATTTATACACGTGTTTGTACTGAAACATCTTATAGCTTTATTTTGGGCTCACTACACAATTCTTTTACAAAAGATAGGAAGAAAAAGACACTATGGTATCAATAACAGAAAACCAATAAGATATAGAATTACACTTAAAATTGATTACAGCCAACCACTGTAAAATCAAAACCCATGGAATGAAAAGGGCCATAAATCCTGCTATAAAGTGATAGATTATTGAGGATAAATATAAAATTAGTAAAGAAAATAAAGGACCAGAAAAGGGGAAATAAAGAGTTACATAGCTAAATAAAAGAAATGAGAAGAATGAAAAAACATGATATAAAGTAGAAAAAGAAGAGCGCAACAGAGAAAATTGTACAAGAAAATTAGATTTTGAGGAAGAGAAATGAACATTGTAAACAAAAACTTTTCAAAAGCATGTAATAAATTTGAGTTGGAGATACGGTTCAGTAGTTAAGAATGCCTGCTGGTCATGCACAGAACCTAAGTTCAGTTTGCCCCACATAGGGCAACTCACAAGAAGGAAGCCCTCTTCTGGTCTCCATGAACACTGTACATACATAAGCATACATGCACATAAATAAAGTGTCTTAGAATAAGATAATGTGAAATTAATATTGAAAGTACTGTGAAAAGAAAATATGAGGGAAGGAAATAAAGTGAAAAGGTATTGGAATGGCTTTCTTCTGGGCCCTCAAATACTGCAATATACCAGGTAGAAGAAGTGTCCAGTTAAAAGACAACTCTTTCTTCTGGTAGAGGCTAGTGAACACAGGCAGAGGAAGAGTCAGATGGACATGAAAGCAATTTCTCTCTTTTTTTGTGATGAAACTAAATTTTTTTTATTTCTTCAAGTTACATCTCAATCGCAATCCCCTCCCTACTCCCCCTCCAATCGCACCCTCCCACTCTCTTCCACCTCAACCCACCCATCCCCTTCCTTTTTTGTGATGAAACAAATTTTTTTTTAATTTCTTGAAGTTACATCTCAATCGCAATCCCCTCCCTACTCCCCCCTCCAGTCCCAGCCTCCCACTCTCTTCCACCTCAACCCACCCATCCTTTTCCTTTTTTTTTAAGTTTAAGGTATATCTTTTCCCCCCAAAAGCTCCCCCTTTCAGTCCAACAAATGGCTCTTTCTCTTATAACAATAAATACAATACAAAACAACAGAAATAATTAGGCCACAATTATGAGAGTTATATGGCTTAGATTACAATCCCAATGTCCAGTCCATATGTATTTGACACCTGACTTTAACATTCTACTATCTAACCATCTCCATGAGTTTAAAGTTCTATATCCAGCTCAGCTCTCATCCTAACTTTCATCACAATTTTAAAAACATCTTCTTAGATCCAGAACACCCTCTTGATTCCTAAACAACTCAAACTTTAACTATGAGACTCTAGCTATCTAGTCTTCAACCACTTCAGAGACCTGAGAGGGATAAATATATCTGATTATATAGGAAGTGCAGGGCCCACAGCTTCTTTAAGAGGCTGCTTTTTTTGTTTGCCTGGAGCCAGTGTTGTCTCCACTTACCTTTACAACTTATGTCTGTCAGAGAAACGGGGCCAAACGGCTGAAAATTGATGCTGTAATGTATGGAGAGAAAATGGGAACTGTCCAGGCAGCCACTGGTATGTCATTTCTTAGTTTTGGAAGCTTCAGGCCCTGCACTTCCTATAAAATCAGATATATTTATCCCTCTCAGGTCTCTGAGGTGGTTGAAGAATAGATAGCTAGAGGCTCATAATTAAATTTTGAGTTGTTTAGGAATCAAGAGAGTGTTCTGGATCTAAGAAGATGATTTTAAAATTGTGATGCAAATTAGTATGAATGCTGAATTAGATATAGAACTTTAATCTCATGGAGATAATTAGATAGTAGAATGTTAAAGTCAGGTGTCAAATACATATGTACTGGACATTGGGAATGCATGCTAAGCCATATAACTCTCAGAATTGTGGCCTATTTATTTCTGTTGTTTTGTATTGTATTTATTGTTATAAGAGAAAGAACCATTTGTTGGACTTAAAGGGGGAGCTGTTGGGGGAAAAAGATATACCTTAAACTTAAAAAAGGGGGGGGAAGAGGATGGGAGGTTGAGGGGGAAGAGGGTGGGAGGGTGGGGCTGGAGAGGGAAGTAGGGAGGGATTGTGATTGAGATGTAACTTGAAGAAATAAAAACTAAATTATTAAAGAAATGTGTGGATCATGCAGCTTCAATTATGCTCCAAATATTTTCCAGTTCATATACCCTGGGATATATTCTAACCTTAAGAGTTATCTACCAAGTATGTTGTGTTGTTAGAGAAGACAAGAGAGATCCAATTTCTATACAGGCGAATTGTTCTCAGCGCTCACAAAACTTGCTCCATGTGAATCCCGGTATATTGAAAGAGTTGTGGAAAGCAAGTACTCCCTGGAACAGTCAGTTTCTGCTGGCAGTTTAACAAATAAGAAGACTCACTCAGTCCTACCACTGACTTTAGGCTCAGGAATCATCATATTAGTTTGCCTCTGAAACAGGTTCATTGCTGGAGATAGCAGGAATAACAAGGTAGATACCGTTGAGCTGGCCAGTCTCACAGGAGTGGTCATTGTCATCATCAAATCCTCCTGCTGGACTTTGGACTTGCAAAAACTATAGAACTTGTCATGAGTGTGACTGCCAGTCTCTTTTCACCAGGATCACCTTGTTCACATTCAGGATGAGGTACCCTATCTCCTGCCTTCTCTGTAGGCCAAAGCTTGAAAGAGTTTTCTATATACTCCTTTGTTCTACATCATATTTTTTGCTTATTTTCTTCTATTTTATGACCACTTCTGTAATTTATATACTATTTTCTTCTTGTAATCTTTCTCTAGTATTTGTTAGGTTGTTTCTTCTCATTTACTGTTTGCATACAAATCTGCCATACAACTTGTCCCTGTATTATCAACTATTTTGCAAAGCAACAAGCGTGGTTTTTGTTAATTTGGTGTAATTATTTCTTTGCTTGAAATCAGGGATGGTAATACCTCCAGTTTTTTTTTTTTGTTTGTTTTGTTTTTTTTTTTTTTTTTATTGTACAGGATTGATTTAGCCATTCTGGGATTTTTGTTTTTCCATATTAAGTTGAGAATTGTTCTTTAAAGGTTTGTAAAGAATTGTGTTGAAATTTTGATGGGAATTGTATATTCTTTTCGGTAAGATGGCCATTTTTATTATGTCGATCCTTACTACCCATGAGCATGGGAGATCTTTCCACCTTCTGATATCCTCCTCAATTTCTTTCTTCAAAGACTTGAAGTTCTTGTTGTACAGGTCTTTTGCTTGCTTGATTAGAGTTACTCCCAGGTATTTTATATTGTTTATGGCTATTGTGAAGGGTGTTATTTCCCTAGTTTCTTTCTAGATTCATTTATCTTTTGTGTAAAGAAGGGCTACTAAATACAGTTGCTTGTTAATAATGTCCTGCATGCACTCAATACTGAGGGAAATAGTGAAAATAATATGATCACTTTCACTTACAACTCTTTCTTTTTTCCACCTTATGTAGACACGTGGCCAATGAGTAGATGACTTCCTTTTTAAACATCAGACATACTGATGTTAAGAGGAAGTGGTGTATAGTTGATTCCAAGAAATATGATGTATGATAAAAATATTTCAATGCACTTATATCTATGATCATCAAGTGGTGTGTCTCATGGATATATTCAGAATCTCAAGTACTCTGAGACTCTTTTTGCAGGACTAAAATGCCACAAGTTTTATCAGAATTTTACAATACAACCAAACGATGGGACAAATGGCTCAGCTGCCAAAAATTATGATCATGCTCATAAAAAGCTTTCATTTGTCAAAAAGAAAATTAATAAAGCACCATTGTAGTTCATAGTTTAAAAATTAATTTAATTGATCATGGGATTAATTCCTAATTGTTTTAAGAAAATTCTATAGAATGGAACAATTATTGACCCTGTGATGTATTTGAATAGGTGGTCTCATACTCTAAATAACTGAATTAAGAGTTGATATTCCTTAGATAAAATGAGTTCTAAATAACTGTTTTTCTGTTACTTCGAAAGTGGTAAACACTATGGTCAAAATATATCCAGAGTTGAGTCAAATCTTGCCTAACTTCTCATTCTATATAAATCACTTCCAACTCACCCAGGCTACAATATGACATACTGCTTGTTAGTATCCTCTTAAAATCTAAGATACATAATGCAGTTTTATTGCTTCTTTTTGGTATTTAAGTCACATTGTGTCACACCTCTTTTGGCATCCAAAATCCTTCAAAGAGAACACAAATCATTTTGTTCATAGGAAACCTGAGCCACGATTATCTGTTAGAAAAACAAAACAAAATCAACAACAACAAAACCCTAAACATCAAGAGGAAAGAATTGAGGGAGGGACTGTGGGGAGGACTGGGAGGAGAGGAAAGGGGGGGCTTCAAATAGGCTATAAGTGAATGAATAAATTAATTAATGAAAAAAAACCTATGATATATAACACAGTTATATTGCTTCTTTTTGTATTTAAATCACATGTGTCACATTTTAAGACTATCTTTTGGCATCCGGAAACCTTCAAATAGAACTCAAATCACTTTTTTTTCAGGGGATAACTTGACCATGACTATATCTGCTAGGAAGCAAAAACAAAAAAATTAAACATCAAGAAAACAAACAACTTCCAGGTGATGGTGGTGCACGCCTTTAATCCCAGCACTCTGGAGGCAGAGGCAGGCAGATCTCTATAAGTTCAAGGCTAGCTTCATCTACAGAGTGAGCTTCAGGACAGTCAGAACTACACACAGAAAAGCCTTGTCTTGAAAAACAAACAGAAAAAAGATGAAGAAAGAAAGAAGAAAAGAAAAGTAAAGAAGCAACCTATTTTAAATGGTGCAAGGAACTAAAATGAGAGTTTTCAAAAGATTAAATGCAAATAGCTTAGAAATATATTTTAATTGCTTAATGTATTTAACCATTGGTAAAATACAAATTGAATTTCTCTAAGATTTCATATTACTACAGTTAGAATTGTTAAAATAAAAAAAGAAGAAAAAGAATAATGTGACAACCAACACTTATGTGGACTTGGAGAAAGAGAAACAGATTTTCAGAGAGTACAAACTGGTACAAACACTATGGAAATCACCATGAAGTTTCCTCAAAATGCTAGAAATAGATCAACACATAATTCAGTTATACCAATCTTATGCTTGTCCACAAAGAACTCTGTATCTTACCATGGACATACTTGCTCATCCAAGTTCACTGTCATTCTATTGACAATGGCTAGGAAACAGAAACAGCATAGATCCTCATCAACTGATAAATCAATAATGAAAATGTGGCACATTTGAATAATGGAATATTATTCAACTGTTAAGTAATGTGAAATTTCCATATAAATAGATTGCTTTGGAAAAAATCATTCTGAATATAACTCAGACCCAGAATGATTAAACTATGAATGTTTTCTCTCATATGTGTGTGTTATCTTTAAATATTTAGATATGTATTTCCACATAAAATTATCAGGAATCACCTGAAACTAAGAGATATTCACTAAAATATCACATTTATTGTACTGTTATTGCAAAACATTTATAGGTTATGATAACATTATTAGTATTGAATCTAAAACTGAAACAAGGATTTACCATTTTTTAGTTAGGGTTTCTATTACTGTAAAGAGTCACCATGACCATGGAAATTCTTATAAAAGAAAACTTGTAAGTGGGTCTGGCTTACACTTTTAAAGGTTTAGTCCATTAATATCATGGTGGGAACATGGTGGTATGCAGGCCGATACTGAATAAACTAAAACTTCAAAGCACACTGAAAGTTACAACTTCCAGTTCCTTTTTTGTTCACATCACAATGGAGACAGAAATTGCCATTTATATTCACTTTATAGTCTATAAATTATTTAGCAATTCCAAATGTCAAAGCCACAGAAATCTATGCATTCATCATAATCATCATTAATTATTGGCACAGTTATTTATCACATTTGGTGTCTTATAAATAATAGTTTATAGAATCTAAAATTTTTATTAGTATTGTGAAAGGGAAAGTTAACAGATTATTAAGTCCCTGCTTATTTTTTTAATCTGTCCATTTTCTTCCACCATTATATAACATTTTTTTTTCCATTTGAGTGTTTTCTTCAGAAATACCTGAGCTTAGAAAAACAGAGGATCTTTACAACTCTAAATTTCTACAGAATACATTGAATAAAAAGAGGAAGACCAAGTAAAGGAGAAACATGAATTACTCAGGAAGGATGGTACACAAAGGCTGAAATGGTAGCCATCCAAGAAGGACCTCTGCTGAGGACTTCTTAGCAAAGGAGTATCCGAGACAAACATGAGGTACTAAGATAGAAATACAAACCTTCCTAACTAAAAAAGTTTAGCCAGATCATTACTGTTTCTCAAATGGCACATTTTGAACTGAACAACAGGATGTATTTTTGCTAACGTTGGACAAGTATTTTTTCTGGAATATTCAGTTTTATCTTAACCAATGCATTGAATTTATAGTCTAGGAAGTGAGCCAGAGATAAATCCATATATTTTACCATAAAACAGTCATAAAATAGCCCTTATAATTACACTGGTGTACTAGTTAATATTAATTGTTACTTTGACAAGACCTAGAATTAAGAGACAAACCTCTCTATACATTCATGAAAATATTCTAGAATTAACTAGTTGAGATGGAAAGATCACCTGAAGTTCATAACTGAATAAAAAGAACAACAATAGAAATGTCAAAATTGCCTGGGAAAGCCAATAAGACATTAACTGTACAAAAAGGAATGTAAGCAACTAAGGAATGCAAAAAAATAGGAGAAATGATGTTCACAGGGGAAGAGAATTCCAATGAGTGGTTACCTAATATCAAATATTCATCCCTGAAAATAAATACACAAGTAACATTATACAAACTGAATAGATTGTATATAGGAATATATGCATTATATATGTGTGTATACATATGTATATACATATATACACATATACACGCAAATGTATACATACATACACATATATATATATATGCATGTCACAATAATTAACAGAAAAGGAGACCATGAACTTGAAAGAAAGCAAGAAAGACTACATGGAAGGGTTAAAGAAGAGCAAGGAAGGAGTGAATGATGAATTTATATTATAATCTCAAAAAGAAAGTAAATAAAATTTTAAAAACTGATCCCTGATACCAACATTTATCTCTGAATGAAGATTTAATATAAACATCTTCTGCAGCTATTGCTTCTTATTCGACATGGCCTATACCCAGTGTGAACCACACAAAGGCATCCTCCTAAGTTGTTTTTGTTGGCTATTTTGTCATAACAACAGACAAGTAACTAATACAATCGATCAATAAAAACAAAATAATATAGAAGTATGAAAATACTAAAAGAAAAATATAAATTATTACTAAAATATATTATTCAATTAAAGCTAATAAGTTAGATGAAATTGGAAAAGGTTCTTTATAAGGCTCTCAAAATGATAGAATATTGGTTGCAAACTATCAGTAGTCTGTATTCCCAGTGGCATGTTTCTTCAACTCAGCCCTCATTCTCTTTCTCTTTTTTTGTCATTTTTTTATTTTTAATACTAGATGTATTCTTTTTTTTAGTTAATTAATTTAAGTTACATCTCAAATTCTGAGTTTCTTAATTGTGTTAGTTCATATTTATCCATTTGCATTTAGTTTTAAGCATTTCTTTGACCAGAATAATAAGATAAATAACTACAAAAATGTTTAACTGTATTTAAAGCATGGTAGAGAAATTGTGTTGGAATTCCAGTTAGGATGGAATGATGCTTTTGATGTAATAAAACTGAGATCAGTAGAAGCAGATAGAATGTTGGAGTAGTGAGGGCCAAGAGGATCCCCAGCAGGAAAAAACAGGCAGTAAATTGAAGAAAGGGCTTGTGAAAAAACAATAGAGAATTTAATAACTTCACGTTATTGTATGTCCTCACTAGGGGAGCATGAAACAAAGAGTTTGAAAATAGTTCTAATAAAATGTAAGCATTATGCATTAAGTTACAAACAAGTATTTTTAGGTAAAAATAGACTTGGAGAATAGAGGTGGGTTTATGAATATGCTAAATTCCAGTCTTCTAATTGAAATAAACTATGGTACAAAGTAAAGAATTTGGGACAGTTTGTCATTATATCTATTTACCAGAAAAAATATTATTGGGTTCTCTCTAGGGCCTATGACTTAACCACCAAGAGTATGGAGAGGGCTAACAAACCCTAAAGTCTCAGATAACACCCAATCTGTATACTTGGATCTTTTAATTTATGATAATCTGCTAATATCACTGAATCCCATATGTTCTCTGGATTCTTTAGGCTTTTCTACATGTAGCATAGATTATGAAATATTGTTTTCATTATGTACTGCCTAATTTAATTTTGATTACATATACACATATGTGTATATTTAAGTGTAGTCACAAATACACACACATACACAGAGAGAAGGGTGGGGGTGGATACCTGGACCTGAACTCATGCTTGTCTTGCCTGAGCCTCCCAAATACTGGGATTATAAATTTGCAGATTGATTACATTTTGTTAGGGATACATGTACCTACTTTGTTTGTTGTTGTTGTTTTATTTATTTTTAAATGCAATTGCGTTTTTTACTGTTTATTTATTACTTCAATTTATATCGCCATCACAGTCCCCTCCCCCTCCCTCCATCCTTCCCGGTGGGGCCTACCCTCCCACCCTCTCCCTCTTCTCCCACCTATCCTACTCCTCTGGTGTGGTGTGCCCTACATATCAGCCCCCTTCACTTCAGCAGCCATATGAGGGCTAAGAGCTTCCTCTTGCACTGGGTCCTACATGGCAGCTCCACTACGGCAAAGTATCCAACTAACAAGTAACAAAATCTATGTTCCTGTTCCTTTCAGTCAGTTGGTTTTAGGATAGTTATCTTGTACTATGTGGCTAAAATCCAGTGATAAGTGAATAGATGCCATGTGCATCTTATTTGGTCTGGGATAGCTGACTCAGGATGAGCTTTTCTAGTTCCATCCATATGGCAGCAAATTGCATGATTTCCTTGTTTCTGATGGCTGAGGAGTATTCCACTTTGTAAATAAATGTACCACAGGATTTTTTATCCATTCGTCAGTTGAGGGACATCTGGGCTGTTTTCAATTTCTAGCTATTACAAATAGGAAGCGTCCTTGTGGATTGGTGAGGAATCGTTTGGGTGTATACCCAGGAGTTGAATGGCTGGGTCTTCTGGTAGAGCTATTCCTTGAGGTAGTTTTTTAAGATATCGCTAGACTGATTTCCATAGTGGTTGTACAATTTTGCACTCCCACCAGCAATGGAGGAGTGTTCCCCTTTCTCCACAACCTGGCCAGCATATACCACCATTTGAGTTTTTGATCTTGGCCATTCTGACAGGTGTGAGATGGAATGTCAGAGTCGTCTTGAGTTGCATTTCTCTGATGATTAAGGATGTTGACCATTTCTTCATGTGTCTCCTGGCCATTAGAGATTCCTCTTTTGTGAATTCTCAGTTTAGTTCCATACCCCATTTCTTGATTGGGTTATTTGGTTTCTTGGTGTTTAATTTCTTGAGTTCTTTATAAATATACATTGTGAAGAAATTAATGTGAAGTTTTTATGTTCTGATCTAGGTTTGTATCAGTGTAGTCGTGACTTCATTGGTTCAAAATTTTCAGTTTTAAGTGTCTCACAGAATAGGCAACACTACTGCCTTAAATGTTTAATAAAATTCATCAGTGAACATGTCTTTGCCTGAGACATATGGTTGGATCATTGTTTTTGAGAAATAATAACTTTAAATGTAATCTATTTAAGAGATAAGCTTTTCCAAATTGTATCTGTTAACTTTGAGAAATAAATCTTTCAAAAAAAATTGTAAAATTCATCAATTTTATTGACAAAGTTGCTCCTAATTGAGCTTCATTATATTATAATAAATAAAGGATAAATATTGACTACCTTTTCTTCTGTGAAAAAGTGGTAGTCTGCTTTCTTTCTTAATCCCTTCAGCTAGAGTTATATAAACACCCATATTTGTATACATGTATATGTATATATAAAACATTTTCAAACAGCCAACTCTGCTTTGGTTACCTTTTGTAATATTTTATTAAGTTTTATTTCACAGTTTTGACTTCTATTCCTAAATAATCAAGAAAAAAAACTATTTTTTAATCTTAATTTTCTGTAATCATTACTGCTGAGAGAGGGAGCACTAGTCTTTTCTAGGCATGAGTCCCTTGATTGGTTATCCAATACAAATTTGTCAGCTGTGAAGCATATACACACAAACAACAAAAACAAACTCAGTTTAAGTTGTATATATTTGTGTGTGTGTGTGTGTGTGTGTGTGTGTGTAAAACAATCATAATAAAAGAAAAACTGAGTATCAATTAGAGGAGAGTTGAAAGAAAAAGACATGGAAAGGAATGGCCTGTGAAGAAGGGAGAAGTGATGTAATTACACTTTAATAATTAAAAAAAATAAGTTACAAAGTTGTTGCTAGAATTTTCTTTATAAGCACTGACTCCTTATCATGTCATATGTAATAACATGATATTGACTATATTGAGTATTCTTTAATATAGTTTAGGATTTCTTTGGTGGTTTATTTTTAATTGAAAGTTGTGTTGGTTTTTTTTGTTCCCAAATATTTAGAAATACTAAAAATTCATACCTACTATGAATTTAGATTAATTCTGTTATTTCAATTAATATACTTTGATTATATAACCCACATGGTGTTTGGTAAAGTACATTTTATGTATAATAATGTTTTATATGATCTTCACATTAAGTGACACTATGTATGTTTCAGTATGTGCTCCACTGTTTCAGTATGTGCTCTACAGCAGTAAATACTCAAAACTTTTAGACCAGGTCATATATTTGGTAATCATGTCATGTTCCATATATTGTTGGTAGTATTTCTTTTCTTATTTTCTTTAGTCAAGCACAATGAAATAAGTGTTATAGCTATACTACTTCAACTATAATTGTTATTTGTATATCAGCTCAGTTTTCTTCCCACCACATTGATTTTTCTTTCCTCAGTTTGAAGTATCATAAGCCTCATAAATATTTACAATTGTTATTTGTGAATCATTTGCCATTTCATCACTATATCAGCTCTTATCTCAATCAGCATTCCTTATCATGAGCTTTATTTTGTTGTACAATAAAAAAAAAAAATTAAAATCAGCCCTGGTTGGATAAGCATTTGCCAATACACAGTTCTCCATTCTGTTGCATGTTACATATCTATATCTTAATATAATTTGAGTTTATATTAGATAGTACACACAGCTGGTTTATTTTTTGAATATTTCTTTCTTATCTCATTTGAGTCCGAAATTGATTGTTTTATTATTTAAATGTTTTAAATCATTCATATTTAATGAAATATAGTCACTATTAAGATTGAGTTTTAACAGATTAAACAGCCCTACAACCCCTAAGGAAATAGAAACAGTCATTAAAATACTCCCAACCAAAAACAGCCCAGGGAAAGATGGTTTCAGCACAGAATTCTACCAGACCTTCAAAGAGCTAATACCATGGCTGAGAGACATTTGAAGAAATGCTAAGCATCCTTAATCATCAGAGAAATGCAACTCAAGATGACTCTGAGATTCCATCTCACACCTGTCAGAATGGCTAAGATCAAAAGCTCAAATGACAGCACATACTGGCAAGGGTGTGGAGAAAGGGGAACACTCCTCCATTGCTGGTGGGAGTGAAGGCTTGCGAAACCACTATGGATGTCAGTCTGGCTATATCTTAGAAAACTTGGAATAACTCTGCCTCGGGACCCAGCCATACCACTTCTGGGTATACATCCAAATTATTCCTCACCAAATCACAAGGAAGTTTCCTCATCTATGTTCATAGCAGCCTTATTTGTAATAGCTAGAGTCTGGAGACAACCCAGATGTCCCTCAACCAAAGAATGGGTTAAAAAACTGTGGTACATCTACACAATGGAATACTACTCAGCTATCAGAAACAATGAAATCATGCAATTTGCAGCCAAATGGATGGAAGTAGAGAAGCTCTTCCTGAGTGAGCTAACCCAGACTCAGAAGGATGCACATGGCATCTATTCACTTATAATCAGATTTTAGCCATATAATACAGGATAACTATACTACAACCAATGCACCAAAAGGAACATGGATATAGACTTTTTTCCCTGTCAATGAGTCACTTTGCCCTAGTGGTGCTGCCTTGTAGGCCCCCAGTGTATGAAGAGGTTCTTGGCCCTCATATGACTGCTGAACTGGGGTTATGGACTGATATGTAGGGACACTCCACTCTGGAGGAGTGAGATTGAAGGGATGGGGGTAAAGAGTGGGAGGGTGGGACTGGGAGAGATGCAAAAAAGGACACTGTGCTGGAGATGTAACTGGAAGTAATAAATAAATATTTTAGGAAAACATTGAGACTTGAATCTGCTCTTCTTTCCTAGTTGTTCAATCTGTTTTATGGTCATATTCTTTATTTCTTCTCTTGCAATGCATTATTGTACCATATCTAATTCATATCTCTATAAGCTTATCCTTGCTCATAAGTTTTCCTTTTTGTTGGTTTTAGTGCTTTATCTATTGTTTACAATGAATGTAGTAACGTTAGACTACTTTTCAATAGACATAACCTCTGTACTATTAGTATATGTTAGTTATATTTTCATAGCTGTGATAAGATGCTTAGACAAGTGATTTAAGGGAGGAAAATCAGATTTTAGATGAGGGTTGAACAGGTTTCAGTTTAAGGTTGACTAGATCAGTGTTATTAGGCCTATTTAAAAAGTGGATTATTATGACAGAAGTGTGTGTTACAGGGAAGCACCTCAGTTTATGGCAAACAAAAAATAAGAGAAAGTTTAATAAGAAAATGTGTAGATGAGATAGACCCTTCAATAAATTCCCTACTTCCTGCAACTGAGTCTTATCTTTCATTACTGCACAACCTCTCAAAGTCAGTTTTTTGTTTGATAAATTAATATATCTTATTATATTGGAGCTCACTTGCCCAACCAATCTCTAGAAATGACCTCTCAAATCACTTCGGATATGGGCTTCTGGGAATGCCTGTGGAATTTTATCTTGCTTGCTTTAAATGAGACAGAGAGACTTACCAACTATGCATGAGTCCATGGATGGGATTCTGGCCTGAATAAATGGAAAAAGGGAATTCAGCTGCAAGATGTATATTTGTTCTCTGTTCTTAACTGTGGACATGACCTGTTATCTTCATTCTACTGTTCTATGCTTTCCTTACTATGGTGGACTATAACCTCAAGCTGTGAATCAAAATACATCCTTTAGCTGGTTGTTTTGGGATATTGCATTACAGCACTAAGAACAGAAACTAGGACATCCTCAGTGACATAACCACACTGTGCTTTTACTAATCAATAGAGTCTCTCAATCTAATGTAGTTGGAAAGGCTCCCTCTTATAATACTATTCTCTGCTTGGGTTTGAATGAGAAATGTGTGTCCATAGGTTCGCATGTTTTAGTAATTGCTACCAAGCTGGTGTTTCAATCTTTGGAGAATATAAAAACTATGAGAGGTCCTTTATAAAACAATATTTGTCAGGTAGTGGTGGCACATACTTAATCCCAGCACCTGAGAAACAAGACAGGTAGATTTCTTAATTTGAGAGCAGCTGGTCCTCAGAGTGAATAAAGAACAGCTGTGGCTACACAGTTAAGTCTCTCTCTAAAAACAGCACACGCACACACACACACCAACACAAACACACAGTGGCACAGGGAGTCACTAGGCACAGGCCTTGATGTTTTGTAGGCTGGACCAACTTCCTGTCCACTATGCTTACTCTTCTACCAAGTTGTAAGGTAAGCAATCCTATCTACACACACATACCACCATGGAGCGCCTGGCATCACGTTTTCTTTCCATGATGGGTTTACTGAACCTCTAAAACTGTAAACCAAAAGCAACTTTTCTCCCTTAACTTATTTATTATCAAGTATTAGACATAGAAGCCAGAAAAATGCTTAATATGGTATTATAAGCATACAGTACATCATTGGCCCATTTTATTTTAGAGTCAAGTATTTCATAAAACTATTGAAAATTAGAAAAGGGACTTTCACATGCAAAATATTGCCATAATCTAACTTATTTATTTATGTAAATATATGGATAGATGATAGATATTACATATAAATAGATTTGTATTTCTATAAAGTATATATTCTCCTTTATTCTGACATTTCATTTCTTATATTCTTTCTGGAAGGCATTTGTTTTTATTCAATTCAATTTAAAGGTCTTGAAAATTTAATATATTTGCATTCAAAATGAAAGATTTAGATTTAAAAATAAAATATTTTTATAGTTCTATCCATTTGGTTGCAAATTGCATGATTTCCTTGTTTCTGATGGCTGAATAGTATTCCATTGTATAAATGTATCACAGTGTTTTTTATCCATTCTTTGGTTGAAGGACATCTGGGTTGCTTCTAGTTTCTCACTACTACAAATAAAGCTGTTATACACATAATTGAGTGGGCATCCTTGTGGCTTGGTAGAGAGTCTTTTGGGTATATGCCCAGGAGAGGTACAACTAAGTGGGTCTTGAGGTAGAACTATTCTCAATTTTCTAAGAGATTGCCAGATTGATTTCAAAACTAGCTATACAAGTTTTCACTCCCACCAGCAGTGGAGGAGTGTTCCCCTTTTTCCAGATCCCTGCCAGCATGTGTTCACTTGTATTTTTGATCTTACCCATTCTGACATGTGTGAGATGTAATCTCTGAGTCCTTTCGATTTGCATTTCCCTGATGACTAAAGATGTTGGGTATTTCTTCAGGTGCTTCTCAGCCATTGAAGATTCTTCTGTGGTAAATTCTTGGTTTAGCTCTGTACCCCACTTTGTGATTGGATTATTTGGTTTCTTGGTGTTTAATTTCTTGAGTTCCTTATATATTTTGGATATCAGCTCTCTATTGGATGTGGGGTTAGTGAAGTTCTTTTCCCAATCCATAGGCTACCATTTTGTTCTATTAACAGTGTCCTTTGCCTTTCAGAAGATTTTCAGTTTCATAAGGTCCTATTTATTGATTGTTGATCTTAGAGCATGAACTATTGGTGTTCTATTCAGGAATTTGTATCTTATGTCAATGAGTCCGAGGCATTCCCCCTTTTCTCTTCTATTAGATTTAGTGTGTCCAGTTTTATGTCCAGGTTTTTGATAAACTTGGATTTGACTTTTGGACAGGGTGGCAAATATGAATCTATTTGCATTCTTCTACATGTAGACATCCAGTTAGGCCAGCATCATTTGTTGAAGATACTATCTTTTTTCCATTGTACAATTTTGGCATCTTGGTCAAAAATCAGGTGTTTGTGGGTGTGTGGGTTTATTTCTGGGTCTTTGATTTGATTCCATTGATCATCCTGTCTCATTCTATGCCAGTACCATGCTGTTTTTATTACTATTGCTCTGAAGTACAGCATGAATCAGGGATAGTGATACCACCAGGATTGTACAAGATTGTTTTAGCTATTATAGAAAAGCTCATCCTATGTAACCTAACATAGAACCAAAAAGATAAACGTGTATGTACTCACTATTAAGTATATATTAGCCATATAATACAAGATAGTATATTAGCCATATAATACAAGATAAGCATCCTACAACCCACAGACTCAAAGAGACAGGAAACTAGCATAACTGTCTTACAAGAGACCCCACCCAGCAATGGATTGAAACAGATGCTGAGACACACAGTCAAAAGTTAAGTGGAGCTCTGGGAATCTTGTATAAGACAGACAGACAGAGAGAGAGAGAGAGAGAGAGAGAGAGAGAGAGAGAGAGAGAGATGGTTTGATCTTTTTATAGTGTCACAGATTTCCTGGATGTTTTATGTTAGAAACTTTTTACATTTAGCATTTTCTTTTACAGATATATCAATTTCTTCTATTGTATCATCTATGCCTGAGATTCTCTCTTCTATCTCTTGTATTTTTTTTGGTGATGCTTGTGTCTGTAGATCTAGCTCTCTTTCCCAGGTTTTGCATCTCCAGGGTTGCCTCAGTTTGTGTTCCTTTTATTGTTTCTATTTCCATTTTCAGATCTTGAGAATTCTTCTCCTGTTCGATTGTCTTCCCTGCATTTCAAGGGATATATTCATTCCCTTCATATATTTGATTGTATATTCCTGCATTTGTCTGAATGATTTCTTCATTTCCTCTTTTAAGGACTCTATCATTTTCCTAACATCAGGTTTAAAGTTGTTTTCTTACACTTCATGTGTTTTAGGATATTCACGGCTTGCTCTAGTAAGATAGTTCAGTTCCAGTGGTGCCATATGGTCCTGGGATTTTAGCTTGTGTTCCCACCCTGTACTATAGCCATCAGATTTTTACTGGTGTTGATAGGCCTAGTGTTCCCTGATGAAGGCCTCTCGGATTTCAGGTAGAGCTGGTAAGCCTGGATAGCAGCAGGCCTCTGGTTTTCCTGGGTGGCAGCAGGCCTCTGGGGATACAGGGAGAATTGGTGGTCCCTCCTATTTTCCAGCCTCTGGTAGGTTCTGCTGTCAATTGGCTTCTGTGATTACAGGTAGAGCTGGTGGAACCTGACGGGTGCCAGGCTCTGGTGGTTCCTGATAGCTAATGGGATCTGGTGGCCCTTGATGGTTGCCTGGGTGTGGTGATCCTTAATGGGCACCTGGCTCTGGGGTTGCAGGTAGAAGTAGTTTCCAGGAAATGGGGTGGGGAAGCCAATGGGCAAACTGCACTTCTGTAGGGTTTGCCCATGAGGACAAGGAGGCAAAGGGTTGGAGTAGGAGCCTCATCTGGTAGTTTGTGAGAGTTGCCTGGCTCTGTGGTTACAGCTAGATGTGGCACTCAGGACTTGAGAAATGGAGGGCAAGGGGGACATCTCACTGGTGCATGGTTTATTGGCATGACACCCCATGCCAAGAATTTCCCTAAACTGAAGAAAGAGATGTCAATAAACATTCAAAAAACTTACAGATCACCAAATAGGATGGTCCAAAAAAGAAAATCTCCCTGTCACATAATACTCAAATCATTAAATGGATAGAACAAAGAAAGATTATTAAAACCCACAAGGGATAAGGGCCAAGTAGCATACAATGGCAGACTTATTAGAATGACACAACACTTCTCAACAGAGACTTTAAAATCCTGATGGGTCTTGAAGGTCCTGGGTTGCTATCATACAGTCTCTAAAAGATCACAGATGCCAGTCAGAACATTATACCCAGCAAAACTTGTTGGAGAAAGGTCTTATGCATGATTTTCAAAAACTGATTTCAATGCTCTGAGATCTAGTTACCACCTTTCTGAGGCATTCTCTGATTGGATAATAAAAGTCTCTAATGGCTGTGCAGAAAGAGAATAGTAAGGTAGAACATTTGGGAGGAAGAAAGGAACCCTGGGAAGTGAAAGAGGAAGCTTGATTTTTTTCATAATAAATATATATGAAAATTTTAGATTTTAAAATCAAATATTTTAAAGTATTATACTTAAAGAAATTTGGTTTTCTATACAAAAGGGCCATACTTGAGGGGATGCTTGAGAAGAGAATAAAAGTTCAGAGTGAACCATATTACTGAAAATAAAACATACTTAGGGCACAAGCCTAAAATATTTAGTTTTCCCAATTTAAGTTTGAATTATGATGTATTTGTTGAGGTGAACTCATGAAGATCTTTTGATCTTTACACTATAGATTCCTGCAAGAGCCATGTACTCTCTTAGAAAAGCCACAGTATCAGAAATGAGAAATATCATCTGAGTTGTTAATCAGAAGACCCCAAGAGTCTCCCAATATAGGCTATTTCTATTTCCCCTATTAGCCTCTCAGAAGTTGAAGTAAGTCCTCATTGCTGAAGATGCTGCTCTTTTGACATAGAAATTGGAGAATTTGAGCTGGATCTGAACTGAAAGCCTCCTCCCTAAGGACCAGAAAGTACTATGAAAGTTGCCAAGGGAGAAAAAACAATCAAACATTACACCTATCCAGTGATAACACTTATGAATCCCAACAAAATATTTCTCAAAGTCCAATAGTGGCACTTATGACTTTGTGTTAACCAATGGATCTCTAATTAGACTTAGGGTATATTCAACAGGAAAGAAATTATACCTGTTACTGAAATTCTAAGCAGTTAGCTGTGGCTAGTGAGTTCATGGATCATAGAGGAAAATAGACTACCATCAATTTATTTGACCAGCATAATTCCTCACTGCATTCTACATATTTATCCTTATGTCCACAAATAAGTGTAACACCTGTCCTTACCAAAGAAGCTTCACTGTGCAGCAGATTAAGACCATTACAGAAAACAACTACTGGTCAAAATTCAGATAACAACTGATCATGAATGATTCTCATCAGTGGACACAATCACAACACAACTCTTGCACCTAAGACTCAAGAAACATTTTGGAAGAAAGGGTGGAAAGGTTGTAAGAGACAAGGGACCAGGAAATGTGCTGTGAACTGGTGTTTCCTAGAAATACAGGGAACCTATACTATGATACCTCAACATTATGATTCCCTAGAAAAGACCAATACAAGGACAACACCAAATGGACATACTGTCATGAAAGGAGGAAAATGATGGAGTTCCATCACTAGACAAAGAAGTGCAAGAACCTATGGACTGTTGCAAGAGGAAGAATTATGTACCTCCAGTTAAGAGTTCCATAATTGGTTATCCAACGCCAACTCATCAGTCCTGAAATCATATACAGACAAGTATAACTAAAAGCACTCATTTTATTTGTTAAACATTTATTTATTTCTTCAAGTTACATGTCAATCACAGTGACCTTCTTCCTCCCCCACCTGGCCCCACCCTCCTATCCTCTTTCCCTTCACTCTATCTGCTTTTTTTTTAAAAAAAATTGTATTTCTTCATGTTACCTCAGTCACTCCCTACTCCTCCCTCCATCCCACCCTCCTACCCTCTTCTGCTTTTTTTTTTAATTTAGGATGTATTTTTTTCCAATAGCTCCCCCTTTGTTACAATAAAAGGTTCTTTTCCTTATAACAATAAATATTATACAAAACAATAAGAATATTAAGACCACAATTATGAAAATTATATGGTATATCATACATTCCAATGTATATTTGGCAACTGATATTAATATTCTATTATCTATCTATCTCCACAAGTTTAAAGTTCTATACCTAACTCAATTTCCATTCTAACTTGCATTACCAACTTAAAAACATCTTAGACCTAGAACATCCTTTTAATTCCTAAACACCTTAAAACTTAAGTGTGAGACTATAACTATCTAGTCTTCAACCACATCAGAGACCTGAGAAGGATAAATATGTCTGATTATATAGGAAGTGCAGAGCCAGCAGCTTCCAAAACTAAGAAACAAGAGACAAATGACTGCCTGGACAGTCCCCAATTTCTCTCAATACTTTACAGCATCTGTCTTCAACCTTTTCACCAGTAGCTCTGACAGACATTAATTACAAAGTAGGAATGTGAAGGACTTGCCTACCTTGGCAGAGCTTGACTGTCAACTTTCCTGCCTCCAAGTTTTGTTCTTTTTGGGCAGCATTCTATATACAGTTGAAGAAAGGGATTTTTCTTGCCCAGTGACCAACTTGTCACTAATGCAACAGTCTCCAAATGGATATTCTTCCATGCTTATCATCTACTTGTGTAGATTGGGGGCAAGGGGTGCTGTCAGGAGCTGACATGTCTCAATATCAAAAAATCTTAAGTTAAGAAAACATCTTTGAATGCCATGTTCTACAGATCTCTTGAGGATTTTGAAGACCACCTATCTATCTCTGTATATTTAAATATGCAAATGTTGCTTGTCTTTTAGCAACTTGACTTCTGATTAACTTAGAAAACCTCTGTGATAAACTGCACTAGTACCTAACAAAATGGCATGTTTGAATGACTATTAGTTTGGACATCTTAATTATCCTAAAGAGTTTGTGACAGCTGTTATCAAAAGGCCAAAACTTCACATTCCATTTTTAAACATTACAAAGGTACAGTACCTTAAAAAGAGTTAGCCTTAATTTTGTATCAATATAATCTTAATTTTATATCAATATACAAGATTAGTACTGATGCAGCCAAATATAATCTTAATTTCGTATGAATATACAAAGATATAAAAGCATAATCAATAATCTATCCCTTTTTCATCACTCCTATATTATGTCTATATCCCATTTTTCTCTTCTTTTACCCCCTACACAGGAGAGAAAGAAGGATAGAGAAAAAAAAGAGAGAAATACCTGGGTCTAACCTCCAAAACTTTGTTTAACAAGACCATTTAACAACTTGTAACCAATTCCCCTAAGGGGGGGGGGGAGATCACCGACCCCACCTTCTAGAATGGGACATCGCTCTCTTAAAATTACTTCCTGCTGATTTGGGATGTAGAAAAACTGTTTGGGGGCCCAAATAAGATTGGAAAAATGGTTAAGCATTTTAATAATAACATTTGATGTTCAGCCCTTTTGTGCTCAGCTATTTAAATGTCCTAAGAACTTTGTAGTCAGAGGCTGAACTTCAGGGCTTTATTTAAGTCCTGATTGGAACAATCTTCACAGCTGAACCATCTTACTTAGCCATTTTGAGTTGTTCTGGTTATAGATGTTTGAGGAAACAGCTATTGAGGCAATCTGTGAGACTGGATCATCTGGGCTACTTGTCTTCTTTGGTGTCTGGTCACTTTTCTTCAGAGGTTCTAGTTGTCCACTTGTTCCTGGACTTAAATGGATCCTTTTAATCTCCTGGAAAGAGAACAGAGCCCTGCTCTAATCCTAGCTCTGGGGTGCCACTTTTTTTTTGGCACGTAATATCTTTCCTAGAGCTAATTGGGTTTTTTGACAACATAAAAAGTATTATCTTTCAATTGGGATGAAAATTTTTTTTTGATATTTTGGAATTAAACATGCATTTAAGTGTATATATTTTGAGATCACAAAGGACAATTCACTTTGAATTTCTGGTTGCCTCCTGCAAGCAGTAAAGCTGTCATTCTTACATACATGTAACAGTAAAAATTTAAGAAGAGGCCATCAATTTCAGAGACAACAAATGGAAAGGATGTGGGACTGGAAAAAGGAAAATGATGTAATTACTACTTTTTAATTAAATTTAAAAACAAAAGTAATTGAGTGTGCCTTCCTTACTGCCACAAGGTTATCACCATTATATTGAAGAAAACTAAAATAATTCTCAGAAGAAAAATTGCAATGTAAAGAAGATAGATAAAATATCCTGAATAATGCAAGTTCTGTTTTTATCATCTGTGATATACCTGTATTATGTAGCATTTTCTCCTTTACTTTTATGGTTCTAATGATTTCCCATTTAATGTTTTTTAATATCTTCATAAACAGAATAAAGTTTTGTGTGCAGTGTATCTGAACAATTCCTGTGTATCATACAAGTCTAGTGTCTGGCCTCTTGAAGTATGCTCTCTAAATAATATATTTGAATAGTAATGACAGATGCTACGATAGTGCTGGCCATAAACATTTACAGTGTTTATAAACTGATGTGATGCTAAAACCTTGTGGACAAAGGTATTTTTGTAGACTTTTTGTCTTATACCGCTTTATTTGAGCTATTTCTCTGTCTACTGGGTCTTTGGCTTATTTATTATAGTTTTCAAATTTGTTTTCTATGGCTTTTTTTTTTAGTTTACTTGTTTTGCATTGTTTTTATAAAAACAGAGAGAAATTGTGTGGAGGGGTGTGGGTGGAAAGGTCCTAGAAGATGTTGGAGGAGGGGAAACTATGATAAAATTATATATTTTATATATAATTATATATGTAATTTATATATGTTATATATTATAAAATATAATCCTGACTTTAAAAAATAAGACATTATTTCAATATTTCAACAACAATGGTTAGCACAGTAACCTTGCATTTATGCTTTCCATCTTACCCATTTTAGCCCAACAGTTGGTCAGTGAGTTAATGGGAGCTCTCCTGTTATGCTCTTTTCCATAAACCTTAAAGAATTGAAAGTTACATAAATCACAATAAAACATTCACATCATTTCCACTCTAGAATAATTTTGAGTTTCTCTTCTGAATTCAAGACCTCATTATCCAAGTGATGAGCTGGAATTTCACTTGTTCTCTCCTCAGAATGGTCCCAGATTGTGTGATATAATGCATAATTAAGTTCATGAAGATATATTATCCCACTTGGAGCTTCTGAACTTGTATATACAAATATTTAAGCACCCTTAAAACTTTGCTTCTGTTATATCAAGCCATTGACGCATAGAATGTTTCTAATTGGCCATGTCTATATATAGTTTAATAGAATTTTGACATAGTTTTCAAATATGGAGTGATATCCTTTATCCCATATACTGTAAATGGATTCTTTAGAAACAGTTTTTTTCCTCCTAAATCTCTTTTTAGAAGTCATCAAACGGCAGTTCAAAAACGAGTCTTACTGCTTTGTGGAAAGATTATGACTGGAATGTGAAAGTTATGTTTATTTGGAATGACAGTGCATAAAGGAAATGGCATAATCTTTTAGGGCTAAGACAACTACATTGTCATTCAACATGATTATCCCTCAAGGACAACCAATTAGCAGCTCAGAAGGAGACAAACAACTAAATATAAAGATTGTTTTCAAAGAATAATCAATCCCCAGTAGATGCTAGATTGAATAGTCACAAGGAAGGATGAGTTTTCTGACAAACTGAGGAAATGTCTGCAGTGAATTCTGCATTCAATGTTGAGTTATTCGACAACAATTGTGGTTGACATGTGTTGTTAAGTAACTCTTACATGTGTCTTCCTATTTGTTGGTTCTTGGCAGTCATTGTTCTATTCTCTACTGAAAAGGATCTGGAAAGTCAAACTGTGAGTCTTGCAGAGCATTTGCTTAGAACCTGTACTCTGCTGGGCATGGTTTTCCCTTCATTTTGCTGGCTCAACAAAATGTGCAATATCACCAAAATAGCAAAATTGTCAGCTGCGGCTATTCTACATAGACACCATACACCTTGGAAGACTAATGTCTTCTAAGTTTTCTGAGTGAAGTCACATTATCACAGGGAAATATTTTTTTTCCTAATCATAGTACTGTGGCAAGGTTTGGTTAGTTCAAGAAATTTGTAATTTAAATATAGCCAGGATGCTACCAGTAGGAAAATGTAAACATAGGTACTTTTTACAGTTTCTGAAAACTTCACTAATCCTTCCAAAATACCATATGTATTTGGAAACACAATTTAGAAAATAGAATTATTTCACATTGTATATGAGGGCAGCAGATGAAATACTTGACCTAAACCAAAAGTGAGATATGCAAAATTATGAATATGATACAGTATTTTCAAGTTCTGAGGTCAGCAGTAGTTCACAAAACAAGAACTGGTTTAATCATTTAACTGAACCAAGTATTGAGATTTGATTTAGGAAATGCTGTCCTTAATAAAGATTTACAGTACCTGATCATTCCTTGAACTTCTTTGTAGGAATGTGAAGAGTCAGGCAAATGGCACAGAAGTTTCTCCAAGATGATACTTGCCTATCACCTCTGGTAAACAGGCTTTTCTCAGATGGCTTTTCGTCCTGGGTATGTATGAATGTAATTATGCATGACATCACTTGCTTCATTCCTTGGAGGGACTGGGTATCATTTGTTTTAATTTTTAAAACTTTTTTTTCAACAATTGTTCTATATATTGCAGGGTTCCATGGCACCAATTGCTTTCTAAAAGACAATACTGAATTCTCAGCATGCTTAATAGAACAGGCTGACATTTTTCTGGGAAGATTCAAGATAAAGGAAAGAAGGTAAAAATTGTTCATAATCATTCACGTGTGGAACATGAGTGTTCTCAAACCAAAGTGCAATCTTTTCTTAAGTGGTGATTTTGGGGAGAGGAATGCAATATAAGCTAAGTCATGGGAAGTGGGAACTTCATGAGATATATTCATATCCATATCACTTCAAAGGAAATATCTCAACATAAACAGCTGCCTTAGAACCAGAAAAAAAAAAGTGTAAGATTCAAAATCAGAACGATTCCTTCCACCTGATAAAAATCTCAAAAACTTTGACCTGCTATTTCATGAAAGTGAGCAATTTCAGAAGGCACACACTTCTATCTAAATTCCTATAAAGACAATCAAACCTGAATGTCAAGATGTCACCTTTCCAGTCCCACCATACACCTATGTCCATGCAGTGTGATGTGGCAGCTGGAGAACTCAGATGTCAATTGTCAGTTAGTCTTCTGAGCAGCAGGAAAGGTCATAGTGCTTGGGACTGGGGAAAAAAAAGTCAAACTTCTATGACCTGGAAGCAAGCCAATCAGTCTTCCCTACAGAGCTTAATGTTCCTGCATAAACAAACAGGCAAGATGATTCTGAGCAATGCACTAAGCAGTGGCATTTAAATTATACATATGGAAGCACCCCTGCAGTATAAATCAGTAACCTTTATGTACTGGGGGTGTTATAGCTGCCATTGCTTACAATGTGACTTACTTCATAAAAGAGTTTTCCATCTATTATTTTATTAAGGCAAAGTGAAGATATGAGTTCACCTGTATTCTTCAATTTTACCAATGAGTTATGAGAAAGTATATTCATCCAGAAAATACTCAATGTGGTATGAACAGAGAAATTGCTCGAGTCTCTCAGATAAGCTAAGAATTATGAGACTTCTACGTGTCTCTCTGCTATTGGGAATATATTCTCCTGTTTCATGTTTTCCACTCATTGACACTCACACCCATCCTCTCATCCCTCCCACTCACCCTCTAAGCTCCAGAGTTTCGCCTATCTTTGAAGAAAGGACAATATTTAGCTTTGGTGAATGGGTATGGGAGACTAATGGAGAACAGCTGCTTCCCAAAGTTACTTTTTTATGGTGAGCCAATAAAGGATAGATTGTTCACAGGGTGAAATGAAGTGTGAAAACACATCTGAATCTTTGAAACACTGCCACAGATGACAGCAAAACACTGATGCCAATAAGATTTGGAGACATATTGTAATTATGCCACCACCATAGCCCACTCTACAGGAAAACGGAACACAATTATAGAACTAAATAACCTTATTAAAATCGTATTGTGTACTAAGCTTTGTGTTAAAATTTGGAGATTGAAAGCAAATAGAACTCCAAATCCCTCCTTCAGAAACTCACTTTCTGGTGGTCTGTAATTTCAAATTTAATACAATCATGCAAAAATTGTATTATCCCATGCTGTTAAAATTCTTTAATAGAATTTCAGGTCTGGAATGTTCAAAGCAGAAAGAATGATAACAAAACTAAAAAAGTTTGAGTATGAGATCATAAGCATCACATGGGCAATAACTGCAGAAAAGAAATAACCACAATAGAGGTTTGGGAGATGGCTTCCTAGCATCAGGACCTAAGTTAATTTCCCCAGCTTCCATTTAAAGAGGTCTGTATGATGGTGCTTCCTGTAAACCAAGCCCTATGGAGGGAGAGATAAGAGATCCTTAAGGCTTGCTGGCCAGTTAGTCTAGCAATATCAGAGAGATTCATGTTCACTGAGAGTCCTTTTCTTAAAAATAAAGATAACATTAGTTGTAATGCAGAAATTATGAAGGACCTGCCTACCCTGTGTTGGTAGAGCTAGGCTGTCGATTTACCTGCTTCCAAGTTTTGTCCTTTTTGGAGAGCATTCTGTCTACAGTTGAAGCAAGGGGTTTTTCTTGCCCAGTTACAGGCTTGCCACTAATGCAACCATCTACAAATGGAGATTCTTTGATGCTCATCTTGTACTTGGAGTAGAATAAGGAGTGCTGTCAGGAGCTGACCTGTTTCATTTCAAAAAATCTTTTTAAAGGCTAAATTCTACAGATCTCTTAAGGTTTTTGAAGACCACCTCCCTATCTCCATATATTTGGATAATCAAATTGTCTCTTAGCCACTTGATTTCTGGTTAACTTAGAAAACATCTGTGATAAACTATACTAGTACCTAACCAAATGACATGTTTGAAAGACTCTTAGTTTTTATCTCTTAATTATCCTAAACACTTGTGACAGTGGCTATCAATGGGCCAAAACTTCACATTGCATTTGTAAGCATTACCTCGGTATAATACCTTTAAAAGGTTAACCTTAATTTTATATCAATATACAAAGATCAATACTGATGTAGTCAAATATCCTGTAATGTATGTAGAGAAACTGGGGACTGTCCATGCAGCCAGTTGTCTCATTTCTTAGTTTTGGAAGTCCTCTGCACTTCCTGTATAATCAGATATATTTATACTTCTCAGGTTTCTGGTGTTGTTGAAGACTAGATAATTGTAGTCTCACAGTTAAAATTTAAGTTGTTTATGAATTAAAAGGATGTTCAAGGTCTATGAAGATGGTTTTAAGTTGGTAATGCAAGTTAAGATGGAAAATGAGTTAGGTATAGAAATTTAAAACCATGGAGATAATTGGATAATAGAATATTAATATCAGTTGCCAAATATGTGTGGACTGGATATTGGTAATATATGTTATTCATTATAATTTTCATAATTGAGGCCTAATTATTTAAAAAAAGAATTATAAGTACTGGGAGAAGGGGGAGAGTGTGGAAGGATGGGGTTGTGGGTGGTGGGAGGGAACTGTGATGGAGATATAACTTGAAGTAATAATTAAATATTTAAAAATAATAAAGATAACTTAATATTGGAAGACACTGACCCTGCAGTAATGACCAAGTCCACATTCATGTTCAGACCTATACATGCACAAATACAACAAGTGCACACATGTACACACACACACAGAGACACACACACCATCAATGGAAAACAAAAAGCAAAGAATTTATCTAATGAAATCTTTACTGGTTTTGTGTACAGTCACTTGGGCTTTGACTTTGGATGATGTCATCTTTGCCTTGGACTATGTTTCTATTCATGTCATCTTTACTAAATAAAATTTATCATACTATATGTTATTAGTTCACATAATGACAGTTTCAAGACCTAATAATTTTGAAAATACTATCAAGAGGATTAAAAATAATATTTTTATCCTCTTGTCCTGTGCGTAGCCACACTGTACTTAGATGTCCATGGTGATAAGTATCCTCACATTTTAGTTTCTGAAACCTCCCAATATTTTGATGACTCAAATGGGTTAATTATGATTTTAAAGTGCTTTAATGGCCATGCCCTTTGAATGTGGAAGGAAGCTAAATATCAGGGCATGTTAACATTCCCTTTAACACATTTTATGTTCCTTGGAAGGAGAAAAGAGTAAGGACAGAAAAGGTGAGGGGTGTATGCCACATTTCTCCGTCTTATAATCAGTTACTAGCACAAAAGGAAATCTAAAATATAAAAATTTTATAATTAGTATTGATATACATGCTTAATAGTGTTCCCTTTTAACTATGAGGATAAAGCTTTGAAAACCAATAAATTCCCTACTTCTTAAAACCTGTTCTCTGGTGTTTAGCTGAAGAAATGGCTGCAACAACTGTATTTGAGAAATTTCATGGCTGAAAGCCTCACCCAGAGCTTCCAGCCAAACAACGACAATGCGTTGAGAAAACAAATCTCAAATGGAAAGTGGATTCCTTGTCCTTGAGTATTCTAGAAATTATTTGATCCGTTTTTGAAAATTACTATTAATTTTTGTAGAAAATGCTGTAAGAGGGTTTCTTTGCTCTTGATTGCTTAATATTCATGAAAATATTCTTAATCTACTAAAGCAGTTAGATTATGGTTCTTTCTTACTCCAATCACCACTTCTATACAGGGTTGTGCCCAGATTATTTGGATAAATAATATAGGTAAAAACGGAACAGCAAAATGAAAGGGTAATTTGTTCAATATTCTCAACAACTACTGGATAAGGGTCTGCAAGTCCAGTGGAAAGGTTACCCAACACACAGAGTAGGGTAAGAAAAACTGTTTGCTTCACATCCATCATCCACACTTTATGTTACCACAGTTCCATGCTGTTGGAAGTCCCATGAGCCTATAATTTCCCACACAGAGGAAATCCAGCAAGTACTGAGAACCACCTTCCTTTCACTAGCCTTGAGAAATACCACTCACAAGTACCTCTTCTTTATCCTACCCCTCCTAAAATCAAGGGAATAAAAACAAAATGGTTGACAGACTACAGTATGAGATGGCATGTACAGTAAATGGATCAAATAATTCAAAGTCAAGTTATACAAGAAGAAGTAGTTCTGACTATCTAATATACAGTATTGTGATAGTTAATTGCATTGTAAAGTATATGTAAAAACTGATAAGATATAACTTAACTGTTCATTATAAGTTTCTCATGACATGATCATATTAAGGATACAGATATTTTAATCTGTTTCCTCATAACTATTTCATCCTGTGCAGATACATAAATATGATTTACATCTCAAATATATATACGATTTCCAGTTGCTTTATCTCAGTAAAAAATGTAATACTTTCAGTTATTGAGCATGTCATTACAGGTATATTATAGACATTATCTCAATTTACAACAATTTTAATATGTAATTTGGTGTTTAGTTTCTATTTTGTGGATTGAATAGTGGTCCCTAAATGAATTAATCCTTAAACAGAAATCATAAAGGAAGCAAGTGGTGGGTCCTGGATTTGAATTTTACAGCCAGTGACAACATGTGTTATGTGACCTATCACAGTTCTGGCTTTTGTAACTTAAGTTTCTCGCTGTAAAAAATACAGCTATTACAGCTAGAAATCCACACTAAGAGTAGATTCTAATGCAAATGTTAAGTGGATTCAATAAAAATTAAAGTCAAGGATTCCTTGCCTAATATACTTCTAGTACTTGCCTTGTAAAGATCATTTCTATACAAAAGATATTCTATGCTTTGTATATTCATTCATTCGTCTATATCTTCATTCAATAAAAATGAACAAGTTTGAACTATACCAAATATTACTACAGTTGCTGTCACTGACTGAAAGAAGAAAGCTAATACAATTTCTGTCCTAGACCAGGACTGAGAACAGAAAATAAACAAGATAAATAAGCTACAGTGTAGAAGAGATCCACAAGTGTTAAAAATTGAAAATAAAAATGGACAAGGAAAAGGAATAGGAGGTAAACAAAGAATGATCAAAACACCCAGAAATTTCAGACAGAGGTCAAGGAAGCTCTCACAGAACCTTGACATGTGAGTAATAATTAGCAGAATGAAAGTATACCGTGTAGTGTGTAGGAAAGAGAACTAAGCAAGAGGAGTGAGAATCAATGCTCTGATGTTTAAGACTTCTTTATATACAAGAAGAAGGGAGAAAAAGGGAATGGTACAGGAAGATTCAGAAGGAGAAAAGACAAAGGTATATCAGAGAGTTCCAGAGAGAAACAGGTCCTCAAAAGTCCTAGAAAAGTCCTAGAAACAACTTTGGATATTAACCTGATGAATATAAACTTTGAGCAAATGTGATTGATACTGCAAAAGGTTGTGCATAGCTATATACTTCAGTGTTCACGTGGTGCCATAAGATTCTGAACCACAGAAGCAGAGCACATAGAAACTGTGAGATTGTATGCGCATAACCTGAGAAAAGGACCTTGGAGGTCGGATGCAAGGTCTCCACTGTCCAGCCCCCAAACTGTTCTGGAGACTGCCTTCCTCAGAACAGTATATTGTAAAAGCAAGATACTTAACATAAGGTCAAGCCCAAATTATAAATACATAATTAAATCATTCATTATGAGTGGACGTTATTAAGATTCATCCCAAAAACTTCATAAATCTAGAATTATAAACTACAGGTACTTACAACATCTAATACAAACACATTTATATGACAAAAATAAAACTTAAGAAATGAAAAAAGTCATTATATATGAAAAACATAATGAATTAAATATGTGTTAGACACATATATAGAGTGTGTAGAATAGAATTATATATAAAGGAATTGCCAAAGTTATAACACAAAGAGGCCAGAAAGGGTATTGGGAGCTTCTTAGAAGGTCACATATGTAATACTCCTGAAAGGGACATTCACAGAAGAAAGAAGAAGTGACATCACAGTTCTCCAGAACTTCTAAGACCTGTGTCTTCAGATTCTAAATAAAGCCCAAGCTAGATTAAAAAAAAAAAAACAAAACAAATAAACAAAACAAAATCAAAGCAAAGAAACAACAGCAAACAAGCAAACAAAACCAAAACATAACAAATAAAAAACATATTTTCTAAGGAAAGGTCAGAGCAGCAAAGATATAAAATTAAATTTGTAATATAGGAAGTACAAATTGACCAGGAAAAACTCAAAAATAAGCAGAACCCAATAGGAGGCAGTTCAAGCTTACACACACACACACACACACACACACACACACACACACACAAATACACAAACATACACACACACACACACACACACACACACACAAACACAAACATACACACACACACACATAGCGTCGCATATTATTCTAATGATATTCAGGATTTAACTGTATACAGTACAATGCTATGATAATAAATTTTTTTTATAGATGAAAAACTTAACCCACAAAATAAGAGAGAATATTCCTCTTACATTAGGGTCTCAAGATACAAAAGTTTTGTTTGTTTGTGTGTTTGTTTGTGTGTTTGTTTGTGTGTTTGTTTGTTTGTTTTGTTTGTTTGTTTGAGGGTTTTTGTTATTTAAAAACGAAACATGACCAAAAAAAGAAAAAAGAAAAATGAGTTTGTATCTTATCCTTTGGAAAGTTTTGTTTATTGCTTTGTTTTGAGATGAGACAGTTCTCCTTATCCCAGACTGCCTTTGACCTCTCTGTGTAATTGAGAATGACTTGGACTTCTGATTTTCTCCCTTCCACCTCCCTACAGCTGGAACTACAGGCATTAAACACCCAGGTTCTGAAGTGTTGGGGATCACATACAGGGCTTTGTGCATGATAAGCAGGTTCTCTAGCAATGGAGCTACATTCCCAGCTCTGGAAAATATTAATTACTGAAAGTTCTGTTTGTATTTTCTGAACTGGAAACAACATAGGGTAGAGCATTAATGTCTAAAGATTACAAAGGTGATTGAAAATTTAGCTGATTTTTAGAAATCAAGAGCACATAGGTTAATTATAGCTTTAAATTTTTAAAAAAAGTGTTTTCTTATCAAAGTTAAAATGTCAAGCTCCTATGAAAAGTTTCATAATTAATTATTACAGACAGATATATGAGGGGAAAATGTTACTTTATTAGAATGAAATTTTAAAGTGTTCAAGCTATAATTATTTCCCCAACCAAACGTGTGGTTGATATACAAAGACAAAAATGTACTAATATTGTGTATGTAAAAGAAACAAATGAATATATGTATATGTACATATGAAAGCATCCAAGATATATTACACACAAGCAGAGATAAGTATAAACTCAAGAAAACAGTATTATGTATTAAATATTAAATAATGGATTAACACTAACTTTAACAGGTATCAAATTTGTGTTAGAAATGAAATTGAAAGTTGTTCGTGTCAGACTGTTCAAATGATGAAGACTGAAAACCACCAAACCCACCAGAAGCAGATGTCTGTACATAGGAAAGCATGTCCAGTTCAAAAGCAAGGTCTTCTGAGTGTTTCATAGCAATTTCCTTTCAGATAACCCTCCATCTTGGAGGGAGGCTTAATACCCAGATGGTCTTATGCAAGGTGAAACATTCCATCCCATCCTACAGGAAGACTCACTAACCCAGATATCAAAAACTCAGAGGATTCAGAAGTCCCTGAAACTGGCCTGATATACAAGGTTCCTCACTCCCCATGTGTACACAAGCAGAGAGGAAGGCTGACAGGCAGTTGCAGGCCAGCAATACCATATGAAGGAGACAGTTACCAGCTATGTTGCCTAAAAGACTCTCAGAACAGCCCAGCATCCCAGAAGAAGCAGATCAGGCAAGTACCCTGAAAGAAGCAGAGGCCAGCTAAACTACCTAGGAGAAGCAGAGTAGTCAAGCTGCTGGAGGATGCTCAGTGTCCAACCTGTTGAGCTGCCTGGACACTGTGTAGTGTGCTACAAGTGTCTAGCTTTTACAAGCTTCACCCATGCTGAGGTGAGTTGGTGATGCAGTTGTCTTTGAGTTATCTCTGCTCCTCTAAGGAACTCCTCGCCCATATTGTGACAAGTTACTCCAAAAAGATTCACTGGATGTTGGTGATATCCTTTCATCCACCTGAGTTTGTTCTCTATTTGAGATGAGTAAGCATTTGTTCACATTTCCCCAAGAATTAGTGTCATACAACACTAAGCCATGAAAATAATTTGATGGATAGATTTCTTTTAAATTTGAAAGAAGTTACACCTACAGTGAGAATTAAGCAACTTAGCCAGATATTTTATGAACCAATTACTTATTGTAAATTGAATTAAATAATTACTAATAGACTTCACTACAGAAAACTAGTTTGCAAAAGTGAAAGTTTATTCAAAGTTTAATCATGAATTATCACAAGAACACTGTCATAGTACATGCTTACAACTTGCAAGCACCTGGGTTCAATATTTAGTAAGACAGGAAAGTATATGAATCAACTCCTGGTCTGGCTATGGTTACTGCAATTTTTAGCCTCATGTTGTAAAAGCTACAAAAATTACCCAGAACTCGGTAAGATTGTCAGATTAATTTCTTTCTAATATCCCCTCAAAGGTCATGAAGGTACAATTCATAAAGAAAGGGAAGTTTGAGAGAACCAAGACAAAACTTCACAATGAAAACATAAATAAATAGTTTAACACTGAAGTATAAGAAGATAAATTTCTCCAAGGAAAACTATCTGATCAACAAATTTCAGTCAGCAAAGGCACACTAACAAAAATAGCAAATGAGCAAGATAATATCAGAGTTCAAACTTGGAGGAGAAAATGGCAGCATTAATCATCATGCAAACAACTACAGAAAAATGCAAATGCCATGATAATTACTGGAATGCCTGACATAACAATGTCACAGTGAACAAGGCTCATCCTAACATCCTAGGGTGATTTGACATAGAATAATTCATTAACATCAGCCTTATGTTAAATATCAGCATTCCAGTGAATACTAAGTTCACAACGGAAAAGTTAAACCCAAGATAATATTAAAGCTCTCCGAAATTGAAACCTGATATTAAGAGCTCATAAATTTCTTCGTTTTCTATTATAAGACAAGAATAGAGCTTCATATACTCTGGTTCATGAAGTATTCTATGAGACTGAGTAATGTATCTTCCAATTTACAAACAAAGAGAAACAAGGATCGTGTTGCAGGTTTAGAAGAATAATGTTACTAATCTCCAAATGAAATTGAAAAGGAGCTGTTCTGTAGAACTAGGTCATCAAAAATTCGGGTGATTCAACTTAATCCAATTGAGCCACTGATAGGTGTGCATCACATGATGAGGCATAAATGCCATTTCAGTGGCTACACGTGTTTATTGTCCTTGAGAGTCCTAAAATATGTACTACCTTTTGACATAAAAATTGATCAAGAGATCTGTGTCTTGTTTTTGTGATGTGTGTAATACTGCTCCAGTGAGTACAGATGGCAAATGTCAGGCATTATGTGCATAAGACAGTTTAACTTTGAAACTCCTAAGAAAGCAAAAATAAGAAGTTACTTCCAAAGTTAACATCTGTATTGTCTGTGAACTTCTTAGAACTAAAACTTGCATGGAAAAATGAAAAGCAAATGATACTAAAAAAAATAAAATGCTTATTGATTTATACATTGCTCAAGGTAAATATTAGAGGCACTGGAACTATTGTTGACATATTTTGCAGTAAATAATTCCCAAAGAAATTTTGTAGGAGATTAAACCATAATTTCATGTATTAAATAGTACTCACTGACTGGTGTCCCATTTTACCATTTGTAGCTTAATCTGTGAGTCTGACAATTCTGACTCAGCTTCCATTTTTTTCTTTCTTTCTTTTGTTCCTTCTTTCTTTTTTTCATGAGAGACTGCTTTTCTAATCAGTGAAAACTTGGTTTTAAATTTTTATGCCAGGTATAGAAGCAGAAAGTGGAGATGTACCAACCAAACCAGGCTTATTTTACTGCACCTAATAGTAATAATCATAACCATTTAATGGTTTTCTGTGTTTTGGGGGGGTTTTGTTTGTTCGTTTGTTTGTGTGTGTGCTACACAAATGTGATTGTGAAAGACCCGGGGGAGGGAAGTTCCTCACCCGACACTCAGGATATCACGGCCGCCCCAAAACTCACAAGAGACCATCTTGATGCAATCGCAAGAGGTTTATTTCGGGGGGGAAGGGGGAAAGGGAGGGCTCAGTGCACTGAGGGCGCCACTCGCATCCCACGCAGGGGTAGGATCCACGAGCCCGATTTGGGGGAGAGTAGAGTATTTTATAGGGGAGCACCACAGATTAAGGGGGTGGGGAAATTACAGGTGGGAAGTACCAGCCCAGCCCATTGTTTACCACAACCCAAGGGGGTGGGGAAATACAGGTGGAATGTACCAGCCCATTATTAGTCAGCAGGAAACATCCTACATCTGTTTGTCTCAGGAATGAATCTAATCTTGTTTTGTTATCTACTTTGTGGTCAGCCAGTTCCTGAAACCCTGGGGGCCCGTGGCCCAATTGACCGTTATTCTTGGTTCCACCCTTTTTATGGTCAGCTAAGTTCTGGGAATCACCTGGCGGCTGGCCTGGCTCAACTGCCGACTTAGGGGGTCTTTTAATAATTTTCATTCCCTTCACATGCATCTCTAAAATCAGAGGTCAACACTGAGTTCCTTTCTTTTTCATTCTCCATTTTAATTTTTAAGGCAAATCTCTGATTAGTTGACATGAAATTCATTGATTGGCTAGACTGGCTAGCCAATGAGCTTCCAGGATTCTTCTGTCTCCATATTCCAGTGATGAAATTTTAGTCAAACAATCCCAAAAAAGGTTTTTTAGGTGAAGGCCATTAATCTGGGCTCAGATCCCCAGGCTGAGCAGTAAGAGCTTTACCTTTAGAAATATATCCCTAACCTCAATATTTTATTGACTTATTTATGTTGTTTTAAAGAAATAATTGAAATAGATGCTAAATTCAACAAATGATAAAAGTAATTGGAAATATCCAATAGGAAAAAAGGCTTGCTACATACAGACACACATACCTGGACAGGCATAGACACCTGCCCACATCATTCTGTGTTTATACTTCCATATAAGTATGATAAAAAAAAGCATTTGTAAGGCAAGAGGTCTTAGCAGAGCAACAGGAAAATTAAGCACAATAGCTGAGCTCACATGAACTGCCTGAAATGTTATGAGAAACAAACTGTATCATATATACTCATGAGCACAGTGTGTTTTCCCCAAGGAAAGTGTCTGAATTGTGTATCAGGTCTTCAAAGTTTGCTACCATCTCAAAATATTAACATAGTTTTTCTTCTAAAAGGCCACTCAAAGTTATATATACTATTTATCACTGAAAAGAAGGAAATAGATGAAAAAACAAAAGAGAAGGGAAGAAATGTGATTGAGTTTTGCCATAGTACAAAGTAGATTACTTGCCATGAGCTATTCTCTAAGAAATATTTCTTTCTTAAAGACATTTTATATTAATTTTCAGAAATAAGGAAAACTGAGATTTAAGACTGGGGACAACTTGTGGGTGGGAGACAGTTTTGAGCCAACATCAATAATCGCAGCATGTCTTGATTACTTGAATGAAAACTACACTGAACAGAGTTGCCTGCTGAGAATATGTAGAGATTGTGACATTATTTTCCTTAATAAAAAATGGATATGGTGAAATAACTTACTACTATGTGATAAGAGGTTAAATTTTTTCCCATTTAATATATCTGCATTAGGTTTATGTAATGTTAACTACTTGCCCATGTCTTATGTATATGCATGTGCCATGTAATGTTTATAGTTGCATACTATAATCCACAGGATAATTCCAAAACAGAAAAGATGACTACACAAACTTCTGCTAGTTTATGTGAGTTACTGTACAATGGCGTATTGTATGAATATACGTGTCTGCCTCAACACGAAGAAGAACAATGTTCTGACAAAAAACTTTACCTTGAATTAATGAAAAATTCTGAGATGGCCAAATTTAAGGTACTAAAGAATTGAAAGAGAAAAGGATGACAGAAGTTAATTATTGGGGTAGTGTTAAGCTTTCTAAATATTAATTGATTCCTGTTTGCTGTCTGTTACTTATATTGATTCTGATTGGTTAAATAAAATGCTCAGGCCTGAGATTGGGCAAAGACCGAGAAAGGTGGGACTTCCTGAGATTGGAACAGGAAGCCTGTGCTTTAGACAGAGGATTAATGAATTCCAGCCAGCAACAGGAAGATTAAGGCAGTCCAGCCAGGAGCAGCAGGAAAGAGGATGCACACCATGGGTTAGAAAAAAGAACCTCATTCCACATGGCCAGGAACATCGGCATATCGTGGAGAATAGCAGTCCAAGGGGACATATGTATATATGGGGTCATATTTGGGTAGTAGAATTAAGAGCTATCTTAGATGGGCCAAGATTCCTCAACTCAGGCCTAAGCTTGATAAAATCCACATGGTGTCTGTGTATTCATTTATAATGGCTGCTTAAAGATTAACAGCCACTGAACCAATCAACAATAATCTAAATACTAGTAAACAATTTAATTAATTATTTCCACAAATGACACCCAAAATAATGTAATTTAATTAATATTTTTCTACAGTTAATACTGAAACTGATTGAGATCCTATCTTTAAAAATCAACCAAAACTACTGTGTCTTATTCATATACAAAATCATGTAAACTGCTAACTCCAAACCATTTGGAAGCAACTTGTATTCCCCTGTAGATCAACCTCTTTTCACTAATGTCGCTCCTATTTCAGTCACCTGAATCCAATGTAGTTTTAGGGCTTCCTAGAGCTTGTGAAATCATTTTTAGCATGCTGTGTTCTAGGAGACATCCCTACTCTTTTCCTACGAGCTGTGGAGAAAGTCCCAGCATGTGGTTCTTTCATAGTTTGAAAATCATTTTTTTTTTTTTGCTTTTGATAGATTTTATTCTTTTTTTAAAGATTTTTTAAAAGAATTATTTATTACTTCAGGTTACATCTCCATTGCAGTGTCCTCTTTCCACCCCTCAAAGTCCTGCCCTCCTACCCTCTACCCCCATCCCTTCCATCACACTCCACTGGAATGGAGTGTCCCTACATAACATGTGCAGATCCTAATAAACTATTTCATTTTAGTGCTTACACAATGCAGTAAGCTAAGGGGAAAAAAGCCAAAGTAAATCTCTATATCTTTAAACTGTAGACATTTCTGCACTTTGTGCTTTTTCTAGCCAACTATCTTCATGCTGTGTTTCTGATTGCTCTCTAATGCTCTGCGTTAAAACATATCTCCTTTTCTGGTGATCTGTTTGTCCCTTGTACCTGGCCCCTCCTCTGTTTTAGCACCTTATTGATCTAGCAACCAAGTACATGGCAATGTGAGTTCAATGAGAAAATGTGATTCTAAAGAGAGTAAACAAAGAAAATTCAATTAAGCAAGAGGAGCTCACCTTAAATACTAACCTCCTCTGTTTTTCTTTAAGAGAAATCACCTAATATCAATCAAATAATGAAATAGGGTGAAAGGTTTAAGACAATCACTAAAGATGATATGGAAATAAAATATTAAATAGTACCACAAACCTTGAATATTAAATGACAGAAAATCACAGGAATTCATCTAAAAGTAATCTGACTGTTCTGAAGAAAAGTGGGGAAATTCTGGACTGTATTATCAAATTGCACTGAAGCAAAGTATCTCATAACTGAAAACAAAAAAGGGGGCAGAGGCCTCACAAGGAGATTCTCACAGTCAGAGGAGGTGAAATGCATAATACCAAATAAGCTGAAATTCTGAGTAAAGGAGCATTCAAATTCCCTTTAAGATAGTGAAGAACAAGATGGCACCTTCCAGTATAGGGAAGCAGTTTGGGACCATAGTGAATCCTCATAGGGAAAGTACCTCATTCAGGTAAATGATACAATCACCAACATTGAAAAGATTGTGGTAGGGCATAGCCCTTGTCCCTGAGCTAAGAAATATATGAAAATTCTACATAATAAGTTGTTCTGAATGTTCCTTCAGGAGATATGAATAAATGTGTACTCATCCCAAAATGGACACTCATGACAGACCAAAGTAAAGACTTAAGCAAATTTCAGATTGATGAACCAATAAGTTCATATATGTAACTTCTGGTTCTATACATGAAATCCTTCTTTTCAGTTAAATTTCTACACTTTATATATTCCTCTATTAACCTCCTGGGACCAGTAAGCTACATGCAGCCTTGCAAGAATTACTCAAAGCTAGGACTTAAATATTGCAAAGTGGTGGTTGGAATCTCCGGTGGTGGCTTAATGACCCAACTTTCACTTCTATTACGAAACATCAACAGACCAGATCTTGAGAGCCTCCTATTAATAGTCACAGACTATCCTATGAAAATGATAATGATTATTATGCTCAGAGGACAACATATATGAAGGAAAGAAATTACATGATTTTTAAAACTACAGGTAAAGAATATTCACAAGTCACACATTATAATTTAAAAAAAAATAAATTATTACAAAAATATAGTAACAGGTATACAGGATAGTGTTTTGAGGGAAGAAAAAGGATAAATTGCATCATCTTATTATAATCTCCAAATTATAAAACATTTTTAAAAAGAGGATGTGGGGGGCAGCAAGATGGTGGCGATAAGGTCAGAAACATTCTGTTCATCAGAAAGACTGACTGGACCACCACAGAGATATATTCCTGCTGAACCGCAGTTTGTGAGGCACTGTGAGCCACTATCTGGGCTTGCCCAACAAACCCAAGGACAATAAAGAACTCTATACTGGAAATATAAACACTGAAAGAACTGAGACACAGACACAGGGCACAGAGCACTTCCTGCCAAGAAAGTGCACCCCTGCCGCAGTGGAAGAGTCAGCAGATTGGATATTTTCAGGACTTCATCTGGTGGTTTCGACCTCCAATCAGGCCCTCCTCAGTTTCCTGAGTCCCTTCAGGCATTCTGACACCCAGGAGAAGACCAGCAGAGTTATTACTGTAAGACTGGAGCGATTCTCCCTGGGATTTGCTGCATGATGGTGCCTCACTGACTGGTAACCAGGAGATTGAGCCAGCAGGTGCTGAGCTTCCGTGAGCTCAAGCATGCTGTGGACAGTATATAGACTACATATTGGAACTCACCCCTTACCTGGCCCCTCAGCTGGACTCTCTGCTGTGCATTTAGGGTACAGCATATATGTCTCAGTCCAGAGCAACGAAGCAGTTCTGGACCATTGTGTGCAATTGGAGAAACCAGGCTGCACAAGTTCACAGAAATTCACTCTAAGAATCACAGGCTGGCTCTGAGATTCGTCTTAGAGCAGATTGGGAGGACCGTGGCCACAGTTCTGACACCCTAGCTACAGAGGGACTGTGGGAAGCCACTGCTGACCCAAGCAGTCTGCCCTGGCAAACAGCGATTCAGGCAGGGAAAAGCCAGCTGAGATTCACTGAGTCCAAGACCTGTAGATCCCTTGTGAACTCTATATTGGAACTCCTGGCCTGTGCTCACTCTAGCAGGGCAATCATTCTACAGCCTCAGTCCAGGACACTGAGATCTCCTCCGGGAGCAGTGAAGCAGTCCTGGACTGTGGTGTGCTGCCTGAGGGGTCAGGGGCAGGACCACAGAACTTCTGACGGAGAGGCTCAGGTTGATCCTGAGACCCCACCCTGAGAGTAGCTTGGGAGGGCCATACCCACAGTCCTGACACCCTAGCTACAGGGAATCTGTTAGAAACCCTGCAGGTTCATACAGGCTACTCTGGAACACAGTGCCTCTGACAGGGAAAAGGCGTCTGAGATGTCCCTTGAGTCCAAGTGCTGTAGATGCCTTATGAACTCCATATTGGAACTCCCTGCCTGCACCCACTTTGTCTGGGCTATCAGTCTACCGCCTTAGTATACAGCACCTAGATCTTGGCCAAGAGCACTAAAGCAGTTCTGGACTATTGCGTGTTGCCCGAGCAAGTGGGTGGCACCAAATCACAGAGTTTCTGACAGAGAGGCACAGGTTGATCCTGAGACCCCCCCTGGGAGAGTAACTTGGGAGGACCACAAACACAGTCCTGACACCCTAGCTACAGGAAAACTGCCAGAAGCCACACTGGCTCAGGCAGGCTAGACTAGAGCAGTGATTCTGACCTAGAAAAGGCAGCTGAGCTTCCCCATATCCAAACACTGTGGACAGGGTGTGAATTCCACATCAGAATTCCCTGTGGGCACCTGTCTTGCACCTCAGCTGAATATTCAGGCTACAGCACAGAGAGCTCAGACTCTAGAGCAGCAAAACAACCCTGGATCATTGCTCATTGCCTGGGAGATGTGGGCTGTACCAGATCACAGTGCTTCTGTCTATAAGATGTATGTTGAACCTGAGAACCCATTGAGAGCAGCTTGGGAGGATCACGATCATGGTCCTGACTCATAAGCTGGAGAAACTGCCTCTCTAGCCTACAATCTGTGTCCTGCCAACCCCCACAGACATCGCTAAGAAAACCAGCTGGATTTCAGGGACCTGCAGGCATTAACAACACATCCCACCCCAACCTCTGACCTGAGTTCATAATTGGGACACAACAGGAAGGGGTGGCACACTGAAAACCAGCCCCCACACAAGGCTCCATCCAGCCTGTGGAGGCTACAGATCACCAAGTTAGTTATATGCCCTCTACACCAAAGATCCCTCTTGGCACTAGGTCCAGAAGGAACCAGTAACAAACAGCTAAGAACAACCAGATGGCTAAAGGTCAGCAAAAGGACAGAACTGACAAAAGTCAGGGAAATATGACTACAACAAAATAGCTGTGCTATTACAACATGCCAACCCTGACCATCCCACCACAGCTGAAACACACGAAAATATTATACTTTGAAAAAGTATAGAGGACTTACAAGGAGAAAACAAATCCCTGAAGGAATTTTAAAAAATCTACAACATTACAAATGAAAGCAATGGAGAATTCCATTAGAGTCCTCCAAGCTAACTCAGTCAAGAGTTAAGAGATAAGAAGAGATAAGGTTATAAAAGATTTGAAAGGTTTCTAGACAAAGACAACCAAATTGGAGAAGGAAACATACAAAATGTGTAAAACAGTTCAAGACTTGAAATTGGAAATGGAAGTAATAATGAAAACACAAGCAGAAACAATCCTTGGGGTGGAAAACTAAGGAAAAGAGAACAGGAATTACAGATATAAGTATCACAAATAGTATATAAGAGATGGAAGACAGAATCTCAGGCGTGCAAATTAGATTGAAGAAATCAGTACAAAACCAAAGAAAATGAGAAATCTCTGAAAAAGTTCTTACCCACAACATCCAAGAAATCAAAGACCCAATGAAAAGTCAGAACCTAAGAATTATAGGCATAGATGAAAGAAAAGACTCTCTACTCCAAGGTTCAGGAAACATCTTCAATACAAACATAAAAGAAAACTTCCTAAACCTATAGAAAGAGATGCCAGTAAAATTCCAAGAGGCTTACAGAACACCAAATAGATTAGACCAGAAAAGAAATTCCTCTCACCACATAATAATTGAAACTCCAAATGTACAGAACAAAGAAAGAATTTCAAAAGCTGTAAGACAAAAAGGTCAAGTAATATATAATGGCAGACCCATCAGAATTACACCTGACTTCTCCTCAGAAACTTTAAAAGCCAGAAGGACCTGGGCATATGTCCTACAAGCTCTAAGAGAACATAGATGCTAGTCTAGACTACTATACCCATAAAAACTTTCTATCAAGACAAATGAAGAAAACAAGATATTCTATGACAAAGTAAAATTTAAACATTGTCTACCCACAAATCCAGCCTACAGAAGATCCTAGAAGGAAAATTCAAACCCAGAGAAGATAAAACTACACCCAAGAAAACAAAGGAAGCAAAAAAACCCACTGCAGCTACATGAAAGGAAACACACAATCACCACCTGCATCAAAACAACAGGAAATAACAACTATGGTCATTAATATCCATCAACATCAATGGACTCAACTCCCCAATAAAAAGACACAGGCTTACAGAATGGATCTGTAAACAAGACCTTTCATTTTGCTGCATCCAAGAAATACATCTTACTAACAAAGATAGACTCTACCTCAGAGTAAGGGCTGGGAAAAAGTTTTCCAAGAAAATGGTCCTGAGAAGCAAGCTGGAGAAGCCATCCCAATATCAAATAAAATAGACATTCAACTGAAATTAATCAGAAAATATAAGGAAGGGCACAGCATACTTGTTAAAGGAAAAATTCATCAAGATGACATCTCAATACTGAATATCTATGCCTCAAATACAAGTGCACCTACATTTGTAAAATAACCTCTTTTAAAGCTTAAACCACACATAGATCCCTACACATTAATAGTGGGAGACTTCAACACCCCATTTACACCAGTGGATAGGTCATCAAGACAGAAACAAAACAGAGAAAAAAATGAGACTAACAGAGGTCATGAACCAAATATACCTAACAGATATCTACAGAAAGTTTCACTCAATCACAAAAGAAGCTCTTCTTTGTACAAAAGATAAATAGGTGGAGAAAGAAATTAGTGAAACAACACCCTTCACAATAGCCACAAACAATAAAAAAAAAAACTGGGGGTAACTCTAACCAAGCAAGTGAAAGACCTGTATGACAAGTACTTCAAATCCTTGAAGAAAGAAACTGAAGAGGACATCAGAAGATAGAAATATCTTCCATGTTCATGAATAGTTAGGATCAACATAATAAAAATGGCTATCTTACCAAAAGCAATATACAGATTCAATGCAATTCCTATCAAAAGATCACAGCAATTATTTACAGATCTTGAAAGAATAATTCTCAACTTCATATGGGATAACAAAAAAAAACAAAATAGCTAAGTATATCATGTACAATAAATAAATAAATAAATTCATAAAAAAAGAAAGTCAAAGGAAAAATGAAAAGGACATGAATCTGAGAGGGGAATATGGTCAAGGAAACAAGATACAGGAAAATGTGATGGATAAGGCATGATATAATGAGAACACATTTTATATAAGAATGACATTTTCAAATAATAAGTAATTATATAAAGCAAACACAAATTGTGAGCTATTGCAGCAGCTTGATAATCTAGGTACTTGCTTGCATAGCTTGGTTCCTATGGTCTTGAACTTTTTGATTTCTTTGTCTACATTTCTTTGATCATTTTTGATGGCCTCAAACTCATGCATTGCTGAATAACTGAGTAAAGGTGTAAGTCATTAACATCATTAGGAAATGTGTATGTATAAATTTCATGAGACATCTGCAGGAGCTTTATAATACTTGGCTGAGAGACATAGAAGAAAGTGTGAATTAATAGAGACTTCTAATGTCCCTTGACAGGAGCACTTGAGACATAAAACTATCCATTTACAAAATTTGATCTATCAATTTATCAATTTATCATAAACTGAATCAAGGTTCTCCTGGGAGATTTTTGGGACTTGACAAAGTAACTTCAAAAATTCTTCAAGGAATAAAAATGTATGTATATGTGTGGGGTTATTGTGTGTGTGTGTGTGTGTGTGTGTGTGTGTGTGTGTGTGTGTGTATGTCTGAAGTCTGAAAAAAATAAAGACCTGCATAATTAGAAGTCATATGGTACCAGATAAAAAGGTACTTATACTAGAGACTGAATAAACACCCCAAAACAGAAGAAAATTCTATGAAACTAATCAGTATATTATAAAAATGTCATTTCTAGATAATTCTATACAGCTGAAACAGATTTTTTACATTTATCATAAAAACAAAAACAGATCCCTCACATTTCCTGTTACACATATTATAAGAACTAATAATTTAAATATAAAATACATAAATTAAGTTATATAGGTATTGGAGTGAAACATACAGCAATTGACATCATATTAGTTTGAAGAGAGACTTATGAAATTTAAAAAGACAGACAAATAATATGGGAAAGATTTCTATATAACACATGAAACACAAATTGCTGTGCAGCATAAATTTGTTATGTGCAAGAGCTAATTGCAATGTTATATTAGATATTAAATTGTAAAACAAAGGATAAAAATTTGGGGGACACAAGGTGCCCTTACAACAATCAAGGTAAAGAAAATCACATGTATTTTATCTCCTGTTTTATGGTGGGAGCCTTAAAGATACCTCTCATTTACTCTAATTCATATATATTATATGCCTCAAATTTCACCTCTTTTATTCACCTAATAGGAACGGGAAGTCGGTAGTTACACAGATAAACTGACCCAAAGAATCCAGAAGTTCTTTCAATATACAGAACACTCCTAGCCCATAGCCAGTTAAAAACAAAAGATGTGAGTATTAATGAGGAGAACTGAAAATAATGGCATGCAGAAAGAACAGTATGAGTTCAAGTTAGATTTCTACAAAAAGTTCAGCTAGATTTCTACAAAAGTACTAAACACACCGCAAAAAAATAGCTTAAATCATGAAGGACAAAACGTAACAAAGACATTTCATTACGAAGCATGTACACATTTCTTTAGGAAGACCCAAAAGTATCAACCAAGACAATGTATCCACCAATTCAATTACTATTCAAATGAAATAGTGAGTCTTCAATAATATTAAAGAAAGTGGGATCATCAAGTAAATATTTGCATTTATGATCTATTGCCTTTCAACAAAGATTACACCACAAGAATACACCACAGAGAAAGAAAAATATCTTTTAAAAAACTGGATCTCTCCCTGAAAATACTAAAGTTGGATCCTTGTCATTATGAAAATAAATTCAAACTACACTGAGGACATATTCATAAGATCTTACATTATAAAAGTACTGGAAAAATATAGTGAGTAAACTTCTTGATATTGGGTGAAAACATTTGGATATGCACCAAAGCACAGGCAACAAATAGGTGAGATTACACCAAATAAAATATCTTCTACATAGCAGAAGGAGCAATTATCGAATAATATATATATATGTATATATATGTATATATATATACATATATATAATAAATAAGAACTAATGGAATGTAAGAAAATATTTAAACTACACATCTAATGCAGTATTAATAACCTAAATATAAAGGGAACACAAATGAATTGTTAACAGGAAGACAAATTTTGCTTGCAAGTGATCAGAATATACATTTCTCAAACTCATATCTATAGAAGGCTAGAGAAAAAAATGTTCTAAAAGGTGTGAGACAATAGATATCTCACCATGCTTTTGAGTTACTTTTCCCCAGTAGTAATTAACATTGAACATTACTGTCTTCAGAACTATGGGGTGACATGCATGATCATGATCTACACTATGAAGTCATGAAGTTTTTAATTGACCATTTAATACTGGTAGGTCTCACACAGACTTACAAAGGTATTTGATTTCAACACTGTAAGAGTAGACAAGACAAGAGTTAACCAGCCCATCAGCTTCCAGAAATAATTTCAAATTGCAAAGATTATTATTAAGTTTAGAGTTATATTTTGAAACAATATATAAATAATGAACTTTGTATTTTAAATTTGAACATTTTTTCACTAATTCCATGAATAAAACAATTTCTCACATAGGTGCTATTTTTTAGAAAACATAAGAATTGGTATAACTGCATAAAGGTTACCCATCTTGTAAAGATACCTTGTGTCTCTATAAATATTATTTTGCTTTACTGGGGAAAATAAATGTAAAACCATATGGGCCAAGTTATTTTCTTTTATTTTAAAGTTTAAAACATAATTTTGTAAATTTACCAAGCTCTCATTTATCACTTGAACAAATGGAATGTAATTAATAAGCTACTTTAGAAATATTCTATCTTCAACAAGCATAGTGAGGAAGAATGCTGAAAATTTGAATTGTAAAGTTTGAGAATGTAGCATACTTGTTATTAAAATTAGTGATTCTTTTCAAAATTATTGTATTCACTGACAATACTGATCTCTTTGCTATCAATCATGATATTTAACAAAACATGTATTTTTAAATGTATTACAAAATAGAACATATAATACTGAGTAAAGACATTGCAAAAAGAATTAAAAAAAATTAACACATATGATATAGCTCTAAAAATAAACCAATCAAATTCACTGATCTATGAAGCGAAAATATATCACAACATATTTTGACATTACTGGGGAAGGGAGGTATATTGAGTATACATTGTTGAGGCCGACAGATTCCGGCAGATAGTTTCAAACTTGTCCTCATACAGATGGACTGAGTTAAACTCATTAGGTGCAAAGTAAAATAAATAGATACGGATGTGAGAAAGAGATCTCTAGGAAAAAAGCAGGCTAGTGTGACTGGAAAGGAAGTAAAAGAGTATGGAAGGGAGAGTAGCCAGGGCACATTATATAAATATATGGCCTTGTCAAAGAACATTTTTTTTCAATAATGAAGAATTCTAAATCCAATGCACTTTATTATATTAAATAAAAAGGAAATATGAAATGATTTTGTTAGATGTAGAAGAGGTGGTCTATAGAGACATCTGGGCTCTTGTATTTGTTATGATACAATTCACAATGGATAAGGTATAAAATTAATTAATTAATTATGATTAACAAATTCATGAATAAAAAAGATGAGGTCTTTATCTACAATGGAGTATCATTCTACCTCAATGAAAGATGAAGTATGTGGAGATTTGTCATTTGTTAATTTCATGTTACTGGTTATTATGTTTAAAAGCATTTTCAGACCCAGACCAAAAATGTCGGATGTTCTTACTATATTTGAAAGCTAAAATTTTACTTCATTCGAGTAGAAAATCAGATACTGATTTCTAAATACAAAATAGCGATACAGGGTGGTAATGGTGAGGAAATTTAAAGGATTCCGGGATGCCACAATGTAGTGGAATATGAAAACAAAATTCTGGTATATTGTACACGCCATAAAAACTAGAAGGGATTCTGAATGTTCACTTATAATGAAACAATGTTTGAGGAAATTGATATACTTACCCTAGTTTTGTTGAAGCATTATCTAATATAAAGAATGGTTGGGATGGAGAGATGCATTAGTGTCTAAGAGCTCTGGCTAATCTTCCTGAGGACCTGAGTGTGGTGCCCAGTTCACCTGTTGAGCAGCTCACAGCCACTTATAAATCCTGCTCCAAGGGATCTGTTGACTTCTTATGGCCTTTGAAGGAAACTGTACATATATGGAATTCAATCACACAGACACTCATACATACACATAAACAAGAATTAATAAAAATTAATTTTATAGAATAAAATAAATCTATATATAGTTTCATCTAGCTTTAAAAAATGAAAAATAAACACACAAAACTGAATCAATAAGCTAAACAAATATTTACTCCAAAGAATATATGTACATGGAAAATGAGATAAATGTTATTTAGCATGGTAGTTACTAGAAGAATAAAAATTAAATGAATATTACCTGTGAAAAACATCTATGCCAGTACTAGCAATTTCAAATCTGGGCAAGTGTATAGAAGAGCTAGAGTATTTGCTTGGGAAATCCAGTTAACATTTTTTCTTCTCTTTTATTTTCTTTCTTTCTTTCTTTCTTTCTTTCTTTCTTTCTTTCTTTCTTTCTTTC
>CAJQZJ010000398.1:3710176-3729156 GCA_907164525.1 Lophiomys imhausi
TTCTTCTTCTTCTTCTTCTTCTTCTTCTTCTTCTTCTTCTTCTTCTTCTTCTTCCTTTGTTAGTGTTTCAGTCTCTGTAAGCCTCTAGGGACCTATGTTAGTTGGTTCTTTTGATCTTCATGTGTTGATCTTGATGTGTTTATTTTAAATCAAGAACTATGATCAATTTTTAATAATAATATTGAGCCCTAGATTTGAGTCACAATAAAAATCAATTCATACTAGAATGAAAATACCAGGTAGAAATGAACATATACTCTAATGACTTTAACATTGTGTCTTCTATCCAAAAATTAAGCTATTGAAATGTGTTCAAATTTTGAATATATAAGATTCAACCACAAAAAGCAAGTCAGATCTCTCATGGTTAAAATGATTGTAATTGTAAGAGTTAATATCTGGAAATGCAGTTATAGAAATGTAGGCAAAATACCTCAGTAATTTTGAAGCTACCTATTCAGATCTATAAATGTAACTCAAAGGAGATTTTAACACATAACACAAACAAAAATATGTATTTTACGTAACCAGGTGTAATAATTAATTTTATATACTAATTTTACTCATAGAGTGTCTTTATATTTGGCTAAACATTATTCTAAATCTGTGTATAGGTAAGTTTCAGAATAATATTGCCATATAAATCAGTAAACTAAGTATATCATGTTACTCTCCCCATTATGGATGAGCCTTACGCAATGTATCTGAGACTGAATAGAAAAGAAGTCAGGACAAGAGTTTACTCTCTGTGCCTATTTCTAACTGGAGCATCTATCTGTCTTCTCTTGCACCTGGATGGAACTTCCAGCACCAGCTTTTTTGAAAAGCATCCTTGAGATTCAGATAAAATGGCACCACTGAATCTTCTGGGTCTCTAGCTTACAATGTGCTTCTAAGTTTCCATAACTTGGCAAGCCACCAAGCCAATTTTATTATGTGTATACACAGAGACACCTGCACATGCTGATGTACTGGTAAATGGCAGGATACAGTCTGAGAACTGTGCTAGTAGATTTTGCCCTGAGTACATCAAAGAGTGCACCTTCACAGAGCAACAAGGACATGACATTACTAAGTGCTGTAATTGTAAGAGATAACCATCATAATATTAATGAAAATATTATGTCCTGCATTCCTGTATGCATATTAACAAATGTACAAATAGCCATGTTTTTGTTTTGTTTCTCTGAGAACACTAACATACCATGTATCATCCATAAATTATTAATCAGCTGTTTGCCTAACACTTGGCTTGTAATGTAAAATTGACTATTGATACCTTTCTAATTCACTTGTGCTTTCTGTTTATTTATTAACATAACATAGAATGGAATTCAGCAACTAGATATTTTATTAAAGTCTAGGAGTCTCAAAATTATTATTACTAAACAATATATTTAGGGGATGTATGATATGAATAAAAATTGTCTCTGACAGATCTGTGTATTTGAACACTTAGTCTCCACCTGGTGGCTCTGTTTGAGGAGATTTTAGAAACTTCGAAATGTGGGGACTAGCTAGAGGAGGTGAGCTATTGGGAGCATATAAATTGATATTGCAACTCCACTTCCAGCCCCATCTCTCTTTTATTTATGAAGACATGAAAAGTAAGTAGTCTCAAGCCCATTCCTCCATAGTCTTGAATTCTTCGTAACACCATGCTTTCCCTGCAACGTTGAAATACACCTTCAAACTATAAGATAAAATAAAACCTTCGTCTATCAAGTTGTTTGCCAAGAATTCTATCACAGCAAAAATTATATATATATATCTCAGTACTAAGAAGTAAGGTGACTGCTACGATAAACCTAGCCATGTGTGGCTTACAGGCTTTTGGAACTAATTTGTGGAAGGAATTTGGAGAACTTTGGAGAAGAACTAATGCTAAAAACAGACCTTAATGTGTTATTTTGATGAGAGCTTGGAAGAACAGAATGTTTCAGAAGGGAACAGGATTCTCTAAGGTATTTAAGAATAAGCAATTCACATTATACCTGAAAACCTGGCTTAATTTTATTCAAGCCTTGATACTTTGAGTGAAGCAGAACTATAAAATAAGGGACTAAATTTTTGGAGGAACATATAAGAACATAATATTGGGTGGGTGGGAGAGAAGGTAGGTGGAAAGGGTCTGAGAAAAGTTGGAGAGAAACTATAAATTGAATAGACTATATGAGAATTTTCAAAGAAAAAATAATCAAGATCAAAGGAGAAAAAGAGAACTGAGTTCAACTCCAGTACTGAAAAATAAAAATAAAAAGCACCAAATGAAGCAAAATTTGTATAACTTAAACCTGAGAGGCAATACCGTGTCCAAACTCCAAGCAAGAGCCTCTCAATGACAGCTATTACTCAATGTTTAAAAGCTCTGCAAGCTTATGCATACTTTGTTAGTTATGTGATTATATTGAAATCATCTTTTATTTCCTTGTTTTGTAACATTATTTGTTCTCCTTCTTCTAGGAAGCTTCTGTCAATTCTAAATTACCAATGGATTTCAAGTTTACTGGATTTTTATAATCAAGCTGTGTGTTAAGAAATATGAATATCCTGAGTAAGCTAACCCAGACCCAGAAAGATACACATGGTACGTACTCACTAATAACTGGATATTTTCCATATAGTACAGGATTGTAGAGAGCTGTGAAGTGCCGCGCCCTAAAGATGGCGCTGGTCTCCGCCTTCCACCAGCCCGACGGTGAGTGCTCTTTATGATAATAAGTTCATATTTGGCAAAGACCGCTGATCTGGCTTGCTTCCGCATACGTAGACCTCTAAGATAGCACCACTTGGCTTTACTTGACTGGCTGTTTAATTAGTATTTAGCCTGTGGGTTGGGTCTGCCCCTTTATTCGGAAGACTGTTTTCAAGGGACCTGAATAAACTGCAGGAGAAGAGCTTTTGTGAGTTGTGTCATCCTTGCTGGACAAGGGGGGATGTGACAAAGTGGTGGCCTGTACGGGGAACCAGAAAAGACTCAGAACTCCTGCAGTCAGGCGAAGCGCTTGGTAAGTTCCTGGGATAAATCAGGACAATAAAGTTTCACGGAAATAGCGAACACAAGGTAAAGTTTCGCGGAGATAGCGAACAAAAGATAAAGTTTTGCGGAGATAGTGAACAAGCAGTTAAGTTTTGCAGAAATAGCAAACAAAGGGTTAAGTTTCGCAGGCAGTTGCGAACAAAGGGTTAAGTTTCACAGGCAGTTGCGAACAAAGGGTTAAGTTTCGCAGGCAGTTGCGAACAAAGGGTTAAGTTTCGCAGGCAGTTGTGAACAAAAGGTAAAGTTTCGCAGGAAGTTGCAAACCTAAAGTAAAAGTTTTAAACATGGGATTGTCTCAGTCACATCCAATTTTTCTGGCTCTTCAGGAGCTACTTTTAGCTAGAAATTTGAAGATTAAGAAGTCTACCTTAGAGAGATTTCTGAATGAATGCTATTCTGTGGCTCCGTGGTTTGCGGTGTCCGGGAATCTTACTGTATCCTGCTGGGACAAATTAGGCAGGGACTTGGATTTTGCTTGGGAGCAGGGGACTCTGAAGCATGGAGTAAGACCGATTTGGAAAATGGTGAGGAGTTGTTTAGAAGATCAGAGGTGTTGTAATGCAATCAAAGAGGGAGAATCAGCTTTGGAACTGCTACAAGGGGAGAGATCTGAGCAGGCAGACAGTGAAAAGGGAAGTAACAAAGGCGAAAGATTTGAGCAGGCAGACAGTGAAAAGGAAGACAAAAAGAAAGTTCCTCTCTATCCCGATCTTAGAAATTTTAGAGATTTTAGAGATTTAGAGGACTCAGAGAGCACGGATTCTGAAGGAGAGCTACACGCTCTAATAGAACAGTTGGAGAGGACTGTTATTAGAAAAAAGGAAAAGAAAAAAGTAAAACAGAAGGGCGTATCGGCGGCAGTCAGTGTGGGAGGAGCTGTTGCCATGGCGTCTGACATGTCAGCGGCAGTCGGAGTGGGCGGAGTCGTCGCTACAGCACCTTCAGCCACGCTGGCGGCAGCTGATGTAAACAAAGCCGTTGCCATGGCGCCTTCAACTCCTCCCCCATATCCAGAAGCCGCTCAGACAGAGCAGCCAGTTCAGTCCCTGAAAGTAGGGAGATCTTTCTGCCTGGGGATGTGGACACAAGTAAAAACAGAATAGAACATTATCCCACTGCACTTGCTGCTTTAGCCTTGAATGGTATCCAACAATGCTTGCAGTCTTTTGGAGTTGCTCCTGCCAGTATAATAGTGCCTTATTCCAGTTATCAAATTAAGATTTTGTGTGGCACTGTAGATGACTGGGCAATATTGCAATGTAGCTTTGAAGGAGTGATTGATAACCATTACCCTAAACATCCATTGCTATTATTTTTTAAGGAGCACCCAGTGATATTCCCTAAGGTTACTTCAGCAGTACCACTTCAAGGATCACCAAATGTGTTTACTGATGGCTCAAAGACAGGCTGTGGAGCCTATTTGATAGAAAGACAAGAGCCCGTGTTATGTCAATTTCAACCGGGCTCCCCCCAAATAGTAGAGTTGAAAATAGTAATTGAGGTGTTTAAAAAATGTCAATTTGCATTCAATTTGATTTCAGATTCAGTCTATGTGGTCAACGCAGTGAAAGTATTAGAATTAGCAGGTCCTATTAAGAATAGTAGTACTGTATGTGCCTTATTACAAGAGTTACAAGTTTTAATCTGGAAGAGAAAAAGGTGTTTTTATATTCAACATATCAGAGCACATACAGGATTACCTGGACCATTAAGTGAGGGTAATAATAAAGTTGATCAATGGACCAGGATGGAATGCATTTTTTGGAGCTCATTCCTGGATCAAGCCAGACAGTTTCACCAATTATTTCATGTAAATGCAAAAACTCTACAGCAGAAATTCCATTTGTCTAGAGCAGATGCTAGACAAGTAGTTTTGGACTGTCCTCAGTGTGTGATTCATCATCATCCTCCCAGTGTGGGAGTGAACCCTAGAGGGCTGTTGCCACTTAAAATCTGGCAAATGGACGTTACCCACATTTCAGAATTTGGAACCTTAAAATATATTCATGTATCTGTGGATACATGCTCAGGTATCATACATGCTACACCTATGAGTGGAGAAAAGGCTCGCAATGTCATAGGACATTGCTTAGAAGCCTGGGCTGCATGGGGAAAACCACAGCAGCTAAAAACGGACAATGGACCAGCCTATACAGCTCAGTCCTTTGTCTCCTTCTGCAACCAGATGGAGGTACAGCTTAATCACGGATTACCATACCATCCTCAAGGACAAGGAATTGTGGAGCGTGCTCATCGCACCTTGAAAGAATGCTTGCAAAAACAAAAAGGGGGAATAGGCCAAGGCCGTACCCCCAAGGAAAGAATGTCTTTAGCCTTATTTACTTTAAACTTTTTCAATTTGGATGCTCAAGGCTGCTCAGCAGCGGACAGACATCAGGATTCCCATGGTTCACCTAAAAGCATGGTGAAGTGGAAGGATATTTTGACAGGCTCTTGGCGGGGGCCTGACCCTGTGCTAACATGGGCGAGAGGGTCTGTTTGTGTTTTTCCTCAGAATCAACAAGATCCAGTGTGGGTGCCTGAACGCCTTGTGAGGAAGATTCGTCATGAAGACCTTCCTAAGGATCCTGGTGATAGTAGCAGTGAGTATGTCAGGAGCGCAGAGCAGTTTGGGTTCAACAAGATCATTTTTCTTTTAGCCCCATGATTAGTAATATAGTGAATAAGTCTTGTACAGGAATGCTTGATATATCTACTAGGGATCCTCAGCAGACTGCCACCAATCCTTTTGATTTGTGGCTTTTGTGTGGAGTAAATGGAAGTTGCATGGACTTGGGACCTGTCATTATGCTTGGAGGAGGAATTTATCAAAGAGGTAATTTTTCCCTAGGGTCTGCTACCAGATTGGATTTCTCTAGTGGTAGTGGCTCTGGTACTTGGAATTCTTTTTTTCATTCTTATCGCAACAAGAGCTTTTCAGCTTCGCCAGTATGTCTCTGGCCTCCATTTCTGTGGATTGTAAGTAATGGGAGTGCATCCTTAGGTGAAGAAAAGTTAGTATGCACTCCAGGCACATGTTTTTATGCCCTATGCTGGAATGCCACAGCCTTTCCTGTGGCTGTGGTGACTAGAATGCCTCGATATGTACCAGTTCCTGTAGAGGCTCCTAATACCATGATGCTATTCAGATTTAAAAGAGATTTTGGCATCACTGCAGCTATTGTTACTGCTATCACTGTTGCTGCTGTGGGAGCTACTGCCTCAGCTATTGCCTTGTCTAGTTCTATACAGACTGCCAATGCCCTGAATAACATCTCAGCCACTGTGGCACAGGCATTGGATACTCAGACCTCTATGAATTCTCATCTCAAAGGAGGTCTTATGATAGTTAATCAACGTATAGATTTAATACAAGAACAGATTGATTCTCTTTGGCAACTAGCACAGTTGGGGTGTGAGTGGAAATTGCAAGGTTTGTGTGTTACTTCCGTGCAATATCAAAATTATACAAAAGCTGCTAATTTGTCCAGACAATTGTCAAAGTTCCTCTTACAGGATTGGTCGGCTGAATTTGAAAATTTGATGAGAGAGCTGAGAGCGACAATCGTCCACATCAACTCCACTCGGGTGGATCTGAGCCTGGCTACTGGCTTGACTTCTTGGATACAGACAGCTATGGATCATCTTAAGGAGTGGGCGGGTGTAGGCTCTTTGGCGATACTAATGATGCTAGCCTCTCTGGTTTGCCTATGGTGCATCTACAAAATGAGAGCCACACAAAAGCGTAATGCAGCCATGATTATACAAGCCCTTGTCGCCATTGAGGCGGGCCAGTCCCCTCAGGCATGGCTTGCTGCCGTGAAGTAAATCTTCACTAAGCATAGTCCCTGCCCACTGAGGTATTCGTTCCACGGATATTAGGGTCTGGTAAGTCAGTGACGGAGTTGATGGGTAAGTCTCGGCCACCTAAGACAGGGCAGTCCCGAGTGGGGAGGCTGACCCAGAGACGGGTAAGAGTTTGAGCACCACCCTCCTACAGGCTCAGGCCCACCGTAAGATCCCCAGATAGAGGGATTGCGAAGCCTTTCCAGGGACTTTTACCAACTTTAGAAAAAATAAAAAAGGAGGAACTGTAGAGAGCTGCGAAGTGCCGCACCCTAAAGATGGCACTGGTCTCCACCTTCCACCAGCCCGACGGTGAGTGCTCTTTATGATAATAAGTTCATATTTGGCAAAGACCGCTGATCTGGCTTGCTTCCGCATACGTAGACCTCTAAGATAGCACCACTTGGCTTTACTTGACTGGCTGTTTAATTAGTATTTAGCCTGTGGGTTGGGTCTGCCCCTTTATTCGGAAGACTGTTTTCAAGGGACCTGAATAAACTGCAGGAGAAGAGCTTTTGTGAGTTGCGTCATCCTTGCTGGACAAGGGGGGACGTGACACAGGATAACCATCCTGTTATGCTTACAGACAGGAGCCTAGCATAAGTATATTCTGAGAGGCCACACCCAGCAGATGATCAAAGCAGATGTTGAGGCCCATAGCCAAACATTAGGTGGAGATCAGGGAGTCCTGTAAAGAGTGGGAGGACTAACAGAGGGATCTGGAGGGGACAAAAACTCCATGAAAAGATTAACAGGGTCAAATAACCTAGGCCCCTGAAGGCTTACAGGGACTAAAGCACCAACCAAAAAAAGTATGTATGGACTGAACCTAGGCCCCCATACATAAGCTGCCTGTCAATGATAGGCAGCTTAGTCTTCATGTAGACACCCCAGGGAGTGTAGTGGGGACTGTCTCTGGCATGGACTCTGTTGCTTGTTTGTGGATCACCTTATCTTAGCTTGCCTTCCTGGTTTGGCCTCAGTGGAAGAGGATGCTCTTAATTTTGATGCCACTTTGAAAAGTCAGGTGGGTTGAGGAGGAAGGGTTCCCATTTCTGAGGAGAAGAGGGGATGGGAGGAAAGGGGGAAGAAGGTGGGAGGGTGGTGGTACCAGGTATAGAGAGGGGGCTGTGACAGGGATATAAAATGAAATGAATATAAATAAATAAAAAATAGTAAAAAAAAAATAAATCACTTCTACTATTACAATGCCAAAATATGCAAAATTTAAAAACACAACTACAAAGACAAGGTGATTTCAACATGTTGACATTAATAAAGTTTGACTAAAAGTAAAAGAATAGATAAATAAGAAGAAAATTTTTACAAATGAGATCAGAGGAACCAGCATAAGTGCTTTGATCCTGTTAATTCAACCATGCAAGTTCACAGTGTGTGCCCCACTCCCTGCCCTTTGCTTTTCCCCAATCTGTCAGCAAAGGACACAATAGGAAGGTATTCAGTAAACACCAATACCTGGATCACAATGCCAATATCTGAATCTTGGACTTTCCCATCAAACAACTGAAAGTTATTCAGTCTCATATGTTTTCCTATAAGAGCAAAAGGAAGGTAAAATAATTCTTCTAGTTTCATTTTGTCATTCTAACACAACACTCTAACAAAAATTCACTTAGGGAAGAAAGGGGGTTTGTTGTGGCCCACACTTCCAGCTCACAATCCATCATTGAAGGAAGTCAGAGCAGGAACTCAAGGTAGGAACTGGTGGCTAAAATCATGGATGCGGGCTGTGCTGCTCTATGTTTGTTCTTTTGGTCACCCAGGTTCACACTCACTTACATAGCATAAGGCCATCTGCCGGATGAAGGGTGACACACATAGTCTTATCACATTTACCTACACTTAAAAAGTCAGGAAAATCTCTCTAGACATGCCCACCATGACAAAAGAAATCACTCTATTTCTTTCTTTTCAAGTGATTCTAGGCTATTTTTAAGTTGACAGTTAATACTAAGTAGCACACAAAGGATAATTATCAGTGAAGTCTTAGTATGAGGTCTTTTGTGGAATCTCTACTTTATAGTAATTTAATAAGTATAAAGCTTAATACCAATGTCTTCCAAAATCTAACCTTTAATTAGAATTTGTTTCCATTTCATTCTTTCTGAAAACAGTCACATTTCTGAAGGAAAGGTAACATTCAATTGAACGAGGAAGACATTCCAGATTCTGTGCATTCAAAACCACACTAGACATCTTTCCTACATATTCTTATCCATTATTTCATTAATACTCCAAATTTTTATTTGCAGTCACAATATTCATTTACACTATTAGGCTATGTACAATAGAGAATTGAAAGTAGATATTTACTAGTATTATAAAATAGAAGTTGAAATTATTTTAAGAAACAAAACTGTGTGTGTGTGTGTGTGTGTGTGTGTGTGTGTGTGTGTGTGTGTATGAGTGTAGTATGACTGGTTCACTGTAGGATAGGTACAGTTCATCCTACAAGTGTGTGAGAAGAGGGGACACATCCTGGGCTAAGATTGTGAACCAAGTAATCAACTGCATATAGGAATGCAGAATCTGTTACCAATGGCCTGAATTTATTCAATCAGAGTGAAGTGATGACAACATACCCTATAAAGAGCTTTCTGGAAACTGTGACCAGCAATTAGAACAATAGATTGAAAGAAATAAAACAGTAAGTTATAGTAGTCCATATAATCATTGAGGGTGATAAATAAACTAAGTAGGGAAACCATAATGCTTACAGCTGGCTGAGGATGTAACTAGGTGATAGAGCACTTGCTTAGCATGTGCAAAGTCCTGAGTTTGATTTCCAGTAATATTAAAAAAATTTAAATAAATTTTAAATAAACCTGGTGAATTAATATATGTATCATGAAATCTGAATATTAATTAAATCATTAAAAGCAAGTGAAACTATGATATAATCAGCCCAATGTGTTAGTGCTGTAGACTAAAGTTGAGGGCTTAGAGAAATGAATATTTTCAGTTGGAAGATGGGCAAAAAGATAGTGAGTTGACTATTTAAAGCTTAGCATTACAAAGACAATTGCAGCTGTAATGTGAAAAAAAATCCACATGGAGAAAGTGCATGGAGACTTCAGGTATATTTGTAACAACACAGGAAAGACAGAAATATAGAGTAAAAACTGTCATTGAGTCATTCATATGAGATAATAGGACCTAATTCAGGGCTGTGAAGTATGAATAAAATAATAAGGCATAAAATTTGACTGAATACTAGCCACACAGACAACAAAGGAAATAAAATTTTGAGGCACTAATAATATATCCAGACACACAAAAGCAAAACAGCATAGAGAATACTGTTTCTAATAAATGAAATATGCATACTCATTTCCTTTTAAACTTTCAGGGTTCCTGTACATGAAGAAACTCGTTAAGCCTACATTGGAAGAAATTTAGATGCACAGTAGCAAGTGAACAATTGTTTCCCGAATGATCCTGTGCAATTGGACAGCATGAATGTCATTATGCCTGGTGTGTCTTGTCATTGCCTGTAGGCTGCAGCAATGCTATGAAAACTTCAAGACACATCTCCTGTACCTAGTCCAAAATACCAACTACCAGAGTCTGCCAGAGTACAACTTTATGAATCTTTTTTAATTGGCTTGAAATTACTTAACTGTTTGGGATGAAGGGTGATCTGACTAATTAACAATCTTTTGGGCTCTTTGTTGCTCTCTAGTTAGAAATAAAAATGACTCATCTTTGGATAGTTTAAAGAAGTTGAAGTAAGTTTGTGTCTATAAATGGCTTGACAAACATTACAAAAGTGAATTCAGAGTTCTCAAATAACTCTCTGTAAAAGGAGGCTGCGCTTGTATGTAGATATTGATATAGGAAACGTACCAAAAATCTTTATTAAACACATATTAGATTTATTTGACAGAAAATATGAATAATGAAAACATATAAATAATCCTATCATCAAGTTCACAATCACTTTGATCAAGACCAGGGAAAATATTTAAAGTTGAATGTAATGTAATATATATGTTCATGGGCATTTACAGAACACCACTGAGTTCATGCAATTCTCCAATAATCTCCAGATATTCTTTTCTTTCTGATTGTTCAGCCTGTCATTTATAGTATTAACTTAAAAAACCTTTAAAATAAAGAGCACATGCTACTGTTCTAACTTGCAAACTTTAAGTCCTATCACTGCAAGAAAATAAAATCTACCCTCTACGGATGGCACACAAAGCATTCTTGCTTTGCCTGATGGTCACCTCTCTTTTTTGACATTTCTCACCCCAACAACAGTTGCATATAAAACTAGAAAGATTTTAAGAAATCACCTTACTTTCCTTTCATAGTGATTTGATGAAAGCTCTTTTCCTTTTGTTGGTTTTCCTTGTCCAACTTGGATATGACCCTTTTTGTTTTATTTTGTTACATTTTATTTTAGTTTTTGTTGTTGTTTGTTGTTGTTACATATTAGAACCCTCTTCTCTTCTAAGGAAAGATGGAAAAGGAGTGGATCAGGATAGTAGAGGACATGAGAAGAAACTGGGAATAATGGAGGGATTGAAAATTGTAATGTGAATATTGTATGAGAGAAGAATCTATATTCAACTGAAAGATAAAAATATTTTTAAAATTTTATATGATTAATAGCTTTTGAATATTTTCTTGCATTGATTTCTGTGGAAGGCAATCAAGTTTTTTTTACATCAGTGGCTAGTAGTATTTAAAAAACACTCTACTAAAGTTTATAAATTATGACAGAATATGATTTGGCTTTGATTTTCTATGTGTATATTAGTGAAATAAATCAGTCTTAGCATGTAAAATTCATTCTCTTGTGAAACAGAGACCTGATTATCTTTATATTGGTTAATGTTGTATTTTTGGTATTTTAAATAGTAATTTTTATTACTAAAGGCTGCTATAGAAAAATATATCAACACAAAATAGTCTTACATGAAATTATTTTAGGAAGATAATTTAATATTTTTAAATAATCAATTTTCAAAATTTCCACATAGTAAATAAATTGATTGGGTAGTTCACAGCACATTTTAAGACCTTTTTAAGTCTATAAATCAACTCATAATTATGAAAGAAATATAAAACATGCAACACATTTGAAAAGCTAAGTTAAGGAATAGATGGTATTATTAAAAAGGGTGAAAATAAAATTATAGAATCAGTTACGATGTCCAAATTCTGAGTAAACAAGTAACATGAATGAAAAAGGTGTTCCTCAACAATAAGCATTTTACTAAGATTTAAACTGCAGAAAGCTCTAATTCTATATTCATCATTTTGGGGAAAAAATAAAAGAGAAACTGAATCAAGAAAGTAGAGAAGGAATGCACATAAAGACAAATGGACTTAAATCCTAGACCTATACAGCTGCTTAAAAAAGTAATAAAAGCTGGGTGGTGATGAGGCACATCTTTAACTCTTTGTTAATCTTTAAAGGATTTGAAGGCAGATTTAGACAAATCTCTGAGTTTGCGGCTAGCCCGGTCAACAGAGCAAGATCCAGGACAGCAGGGGCTATGCAAGACAAAAAAAGATAGAATTGATGTAAAACAACATGTAGAAAAAATAATATTCAATGTAAGAATGACAGAGTGAGAAGCAAACAGACAAACAATGTGTGTGTTGTACGTGTGTGTGTGTGTGTGTGTGTGTGTGTGTGTGTGTGTGTGAAAGAGAGGGGGGGAGACAGACACACAGAGAAATGGGCAGACAACCAGAGAGAGAGACAGAGATAGAGAGAAAGAATAAGAAACACACAAAAGAAGAGTCAGAGGAAAAAAGGGAAGAAACCAAATAATCCAATCAAAAAATGGGGGACAGAGCTAAATAGAGAATTCACAAAGGAGGAATCCCTAATGGCTGAGAGACACTTGAAGAATGTTTAACATCCTTAATCATCAGAGAAATGCAACTCAAGACGACTCTGAGATTCCATGTCACACCTATCAGAATGGCTAAAATCAAAAGCTGAAATGACAGCACATGCTGGCAAGGGTGTGGAGAAAGGGGTACCCTACTCCATTGCTGGTGGGAGTGCAGGCTTGTGCAACCACTATGGAGGTCAGTATGGACATATTTTAGAAAACTTGGAATAGCTTTGCCTCAGGACCCAGCCATACCTCTTATGGGTATACACCCAAATGACTACTCACGGAATCATAAGGAAGTTTCCTCATCTATGCTCATAGCAGCCTTATTTGTAATAGCTGGAAACTGAAAACAACCCTGATGTCCCTCAACCGAAGAATGGATTAAAAAAACTGTGGTACATCTACACAATGGAATATTACTCAGCTATCAGAAACAATGGAATCATGCAATTTGCAGCCAAATGGATGGAACTAGAGAAGCTCATCCTGAGTGGGATAACCCAGACTCAGAAGGATGCACGTGGCATCTATTCACTTATAGTAGGATTTTAGCCATATAGTACAGGATATCGATACTACAACCAACACACAAAAGGGAACATGGACATAGATTTTTTTTCTTATTTGTTTGTTTATTTGTTTGTTTGTTTTTTAGTTTTCTCTCCCTGGCAATGAGACACTTTTCACTGGTGGTACTGCCTTGTAGGGCCCCAGTGTATGAGGAGGCTCTTGGCCCTCATATGACCTCTGAACTGGGGCTAGGAACTGTTATGTAGGGATACTCCACTCCAGAGGAGTGGGATGGAAAGGTTAGGAAAAAAAAAGTAATGTCTTCACATTACTTTTTTTGGCCTTTTGCTACCAATTGTCATAAACTGTTTAGGATAATTAAGAAATGCAAACTAATAGTCATGCAAGCTTGTCATTTTGTTAGGTACTATGACAGTCTATTACAGTTATTTTCTAAGCTAATCAGAAATCAAGTTGCTAAGAGACAAGCAACATTTGCTTATCTAAATATAAGAGACAGATAAGGCGTCTTCAAAAACTTCAAGATATCTGCAGAATATGGCATTCGAAGATGTTTTCTTAACTTTAGATTTTTTGATATAGAGACATGTCAGCTCCTGACAGCACCCCCTATTCTACTCCAAGTAGAAGATAAGCATCGAAGAATCTCCAGTGGGAGATGATTGAACTAGTGGCAAGCCTATCTCTTGGCAAGAAAAACCCCTTACTTTTGGACAGAATGCTGTCCAAAAAGGACAAAACTTGGAAGCAGGTAAGTCGACAGCCTAGTTCTGCCAAGACAGGGTAGGTAAGTCCTTCATAATTCCTGCTCTACCATCAATGTTTGTCAGAGAAATGGGGCCAAATGGCTGAAGATTGATGCTGTAATTTATGGAGAGAAAATGGGAACTGTCCAGGCAGCCACTGGTATGTCATTTCTTAGTTTTGGAAGCTGCGGGCCCTGCACTTCCTATAAAATCATATATATTTATCCCTCTCAGGTCTCTGAGGTGGTTGAAGACTAGATAGCTAGAGTCTCATAGTTAAATTTTGAGTTGTTTAGGAATCAAGCGGGTGTTCTGGATCTAAGAAGATGTTTTTAAAATTGTGTTGCAAGTTAGTATGAAAGCTGAGTTACATATAGAACTTTAAGCTCATGGAGATGGTTAGATAGTAGAATGTTAAAGTCAGGTGCCAAATGCATATGGACTGGACATTGAGAATGTATGCTAAGCCATATAACTCTCATAATTGTGGCCTATTTATTTCTGTTGTTTTGTATTGTATTTATTGTTATAAGAGAAAGAACCATTTGTTGAACTGAAAGGGGGAGCTGTTGGAAGGAAAAAGTTATACCTTAAACTTAAAAAAACAGGGAAGAGGATGGGGGATTGAGGGCGAAGAGGGTGGGATGGTAGGAGTGGAGGGGGGAGTAGGGAGGAGATTGTGATTGAGATGTAACTTGAAAAAAAATAAAAATAAAAAAATAAATATTGCACAAAAAAAAGTAGGAAAAACAAGGAATAAAGGAAAGAATGATGGAAAAGCTTATACCTTAAAATCCATACATGTGATCAAGTATTATGTAGAATAATCAGAAAAGAGAACAATAAATTTAATCAACATTCAAATGGGAGATTGCATCACTGTATGGTAAACACATACAAGGGGTAATATGAAAATTTTATGATAATTAAGGTGTAATTAAAATATCAAAAAGGATGACTTAAATAGCTATTTCTAAAGTGGTGATATAGTTGAAGATTCTATATAGAACTCCAAGTTCATTTTCTTTGAGTTTAGAGTGTTCCTCTTTCTTCAGCATGTACTGTCATTTCAGTTTTTGAACTTAACATTGTGACAGGTGTGAGATGGAATCTCAAGGTTGTCTTTAGTTGCATTTCTCTGATTCTTAAGGATGTTGAGCATTTCTTCAGTGTCTCTTGGTCATTAGAGATTCCTTTTTTGTGAATTCTCAGTTTGACTCTGAACCCCATTTTTATTAGATTATCAAGGGAATAAAAATTGGAAAGGAAGAATTCAAAATATCCTTATTCATATATGATATTACAGTATACATATGTGACCCAGCTGATAAACTCTTTCAGCAAGATGGCTGGATATAAAGTTAATTCAAAACAATAAGAAGCCCTTCTTTACACAAAAGATAAATGGACTGAGAAAGAAATCAGGGAAACAACACCCTTCACAATAGCCACAAATAATATAAAATTCCTGGGGGTAACTCTAACCAAGCAATTGAAACACTTATACAACAAGAACTTCAACTCCTTGAAGAAAGAAATTGAAGAAGACATAAGAAGATGGAAAGATCTCCCATGCTCATGGATAGGTAGGATCAACATATAAAATGGCCATCCTACCAAAAGCAATATACAAATTCAATGCAATTCCTATCAAAATACCAACACAATTCTTTACAGAACTTGAAAGAACAATTTTCAACTTCATATGGAATAACAAAACACTCAGAATAGCTAAATCAATCCTGTATAATACTAATAATAATAACGATAATAATAATAAACATCTGGAGGTATCAACATCTCAGATTTCAAGCTACACTATAGAGTAATAGTAATAAAAACAGCATGGTACTGCTACAGAAACAGACCAGTGGAACAATGGAATCGAATTGAAGACCCCGAAATAAAACCACATACATATGATCACTTAATATTTGACAAAAAAGCCAAAACCATACAATTGAAAAAGGAAAGCATCTTCAACAAATGGTGCTGGTCTAACTGGATGTCAACATATAAAGCAATGCAAATAGATCCATATTTATCACCTTGCACAAAACTTAAGTTCAAGTGGATCAAAAACCTTAACATAAAGCCTGACACATTAAATCTAATAGAAGAGAAAGTGGGAAAAAGCCTAGAACTCATTGGCACAGGTGACAACTTCCTGAACAGAACACCAGTAGCTCAAACTCTAAGACCAATGATCAATAAATGGGACCTCATGAAACTGAAAAGCTTCTGTAAGGCAAAGGACACTGTCATTGGAACCAAATGTCAACCTACAGATTGGGAAAACATCTTTACCAACCCCACATCTGACAGAGGGCTAATATCCAAAATTTATAAACAACTCAAGAAAATAAACACCAAGACATCAAATAATCCAATCAAATCTAGGGAACATAGCTAAACAGAGAATTCACAAAAGAGGAATCTCTAATGGCCCAGAGACAATTGAAGAAATGCTTAACATCTTTAATCATCAGAGAAATGCAACTCAAGATGACTCTGAGATTCCATCTCATGCCTGTCAGAATGGCTAAAATCAAAACTCAAATGACAGCACATGCTGGAGATATTATGGAGAAAGGGGAACCCTCCTCCATTGCTGGTGGGAGTGCGAGCTTGTACAACCAGTATGGAAATCAGTCTGGCAATATCTTAGAAAACTTGGCATAGCTCTACCTCAAGACCCAGCCATACCACTCCTAGGTATATATCCAAAAGATTCCTCACCAAACCACAAAGACATCTCCTCAATTATCTTCATAGAAGCTTTATTTGTAATATGTAGAAACTGGAAACAACCCAGATGTACCTCAACAGATGAATGGATAAAATGCTGGGGTACATTTACCCAATGGAATGCTACTATGCCCTCAGAAACAAGGAAATCATGCAATTTGCTGCCAAATGATGGAACTAAAAAAGCTCATCCTGAGTGAGCTAACCCAGACTCAGAAAGATGCACATAGCATCTATTCACTTATAATATGATTTTAGCCATATAGTACAGGATAACTATCCTACAACCAGCCCCAAAATGCTATCATGTTGTTTACATGTATATTCAAATCTTACTGGAAAGTTAGCAAACACTTATATGCTTTAAAATTTTGTTTTAGTAGAGTCAATACCTCAGGGAATGTGGAAGTTAATATTGAATATCATACAAAGAATCAGAATGATGACAGAAATTTAATAAAACAGAACCTATGGAAAGCTTAAGCCAGATGCTACCTAATTTCTTGTTATATACCACTTAGAAGACCACAAGTCACTATAATTCTGTTCTTGATTTTTATATATTGTGTTTTTAAAAGTTGATGTCTTTTAAACTCTGAATTTCAAAGTCAAACCATGTCCATCCACAGTTTTCAACTCTGTATATACAGCTAACATGTGCCATTTATCCAGGTCTTGATAACTCAAGGATCAAAATTTCCATTTCTCTGTTACTTGAGGCCAACAGTCTCAAATCACCTATAAGACAGTTCTGCAGACTGTATTTTTCCATCTCAGTACTCCCTTAAGAAGGAAAGATTCCATGAAAGGTAAACAAAACAGCAACAGGGGACAACTCCAACTTTGCCCCGCTCATAGGCACAAAAGGCACAGTCTCTTTTACCCATAATTCTATACTCAGACCTCTACCTCCATTTTTTCCTCCTTGTGAGCAAGTGTGTAGTAGGCACCTGTCTTTCTTGATTTCTTACAGTGAGAAAGAATGTCCCCAGTACAGGATGTTGCCCAGGACAAATTGGCTGTTGATTTATACCTTATATGGGAAAATTATTTTACACAAGGAGAACATGATTTTTTAAATAAAGAAAAAATGCTCACTTTATTAATTCTCCTGGACTCCTCCCTCTGAGAACTCCATGAAATGGCTGAGTTCTCTGAAACCAATGATGTTCCCTTTGCTGCAACCACTTATCTTCCCAATTTAACCCTTTGCCTGAGGAAAAATAAATTAAAATTTTGTCAAATATCAATTATATCCCAATGAACTTGTTACAGGGTAGATATAGATCCTAGTACACAGTTGTTATAATGTATCCATTGGATAAACAAGTTTTAAGTGCTGGAAGTGAACAACATGGATAATTCACTGTGCAAGGGGTCAATGGTCATTGGAGAGATTGTCAGTTGCCTCCTCTCTCACATCATTTCTATTAGTTGAGAAAATTATATACATGAGCGTAAACTGGGAACAAATAAAATCTTTCCTAGGGAAAGAGAAATAGCATATATTTTTGTGAGATAAAAATATGGTTCTGGCTTTTCCATGAAAGAAGTTTTGGATCAAGATAGTAGACATCATATAAACAAATGTGGTGTGCTCTCAGTGGTGGAGAACGGGCTTCACAGCTACAAAGACTTGAATCTAAATCTTACACAATTTCTTTCTATAGTCAGAGCAAACAAAGAGCTTTACTTTTTATAATAACCATAGAAAATGTTCAAAGTACAACAGGATTTACCAGTTCTGAGTTGTTAGATGTACTGAGTATCTGTGAAAAAATAATTTTATATTATATTATATTTATTATATTTCCAAGTTAGCTCCACCAAGTTATATGTTACATATTTATTTTATTTTTGTATGTAGTATAACTTATCATGAGGAGAATGCACCAGCCATTACCAAGACCAGTTCTGTGGCTCTCATCTTTGTCTTTGACTGATGCCCTGACTTATAAAACATTTTTCCCTTTCCCTAATTATTTCATTCTTTGTAGTTACCTGCTGTGTTTCTACCACCACAATGAATACTAATTAGACATAAATATATAATATGGTCTTAGAATCAATGACTTAGATCCCCAATCTACAATTCGGCTAACACTTTTGTGCTTTTCCTTGCTTTCTTTGGTATATATTAACACACACACACACACACACACACACACACACACACACACACACACA
>CAJQZJ010000398.1:3729166-3768550 GCA_907164525.1 Lophiomys imhausi
ACACACACACACACACACACACACACACACACACACACACACACACAAAATCAAGCTGTGAAGTTAAAACATTGGCATTGAGTTGAACCTTTAGGTTGAAGAAGAGTTTGACATGAGAAGCCTAAAAGAGCATTTTTTAACTATACGTTCCACTTTCTAGTCACCTTCCATATCCAGATTCCTGTAGCTCCCATTCTTAACCCCAAAGTCCAAGAAATGAATTGCTACTACATGGTCAGTTTTTCTGAAATCTCTTTGAGGACTGCTACAAGTGTAAAACACATAATTCCTGACTTGTTTTTTCCTTTATTCTTTTAATTATTTTCCTTTTCAAGGTCTTAGTTATGGAAATCAATAAAGGAAACTAATTTGGTTCTTTTAACATACACAGAGAATGAAGAAGCTAATGTTTCAGGTATCTGATTCCTATTCTGAATTGAACCCCACTAAATTTTTCTCAATTTTTAATTCTAAAATGAAGATTTAAAAAATTTCTGTCTTTGCCAATTTATTCCATATGCAAATTGACGTAACTTGGTTAAAATTCTTTCCTTCTACCACAAGCATAACAATGTATCATAGAAGAATTCCAAAAAAATGGTAAATGGACTGCTTAACAATCAGTTCACTGCTTTTTATCTACCTGGCAATGATCTGTTCAGGGTATCATCTCACATATTAGAAGGATATCAGTTTTGGTCATGAAACTCATAGTCATGATTTTACATTGTCTGCATAGTTCCATATACATGTATACTTTTGAGAAGATGAATATTGTGCACTTGCATTCACTTCTGTTACAGCAATAGAGCTACTGGCCAATACATGTTAAGAAGTATTTATGAATAAATGCCCAAAATGAATAAATATTTATAAATGACTCAATTACAAATTGCCCCAGAAGTGGTTAGATAAAGAATTTTACATTGAAATAATATAGACAAGGATATAAGCATTTTAACCTGGCAATTATGATGGTATGTGGTGAGCAGAAGGTTCAGGAAAGTTGGAAGGGAATAAAATGAGGATAGGTATTTAGGAAAAAAATAACCTGTAGACATGGAGCTGACATTAACTCAGCCTCCTTGGGAATAAAGGAATCTTGATTGCACTCAGATTTAGCAACCATAAAATCATGGAAATGAGAGAAGTAAGTTCTGTCATGCTCTAAAAATTGCACGCTAATTCTTTGTATAACCAGTAAGGTTGGCAAGAGTGAAGCATGATGGTCCACACATCGCAAGGGCATGGACTCAACCCAAAATGTTTCATTAGTGCCACATTATAAATTCCTGATAACTCAGCTTATTTCTCTTGTGGTCTACTGCACTGCCTCATTTCAAATCTGCAATTTTTTGTTTCCTTCACAATCCTTTGAAACAATGCCTAATTTAATGGAAATAAACTACCATTAGTCACCAGAAAATTATGATTATGATTGCTTCTCCAAAAATCAGTTCTCTAGTTTCAGAAAAGTCACCTCAGTTGGGATTTGGTCTCCTCTCTCATTCACATATTTATTCCCATCACAAATATTCTGGAGTACATAATAGATACTAGATATTGCTTTTCTGTCAGCAAGATCTTCTTTGATTGCACAGGCTTGTATAACCTAAGGTGATTTCCAGTTCACGAATAAAATCCTTCCCCATTCTGTTTCTGATTAGGTAGCATTTTTCAGAGCTTATAAACCCAAGATTCTCCCTTAAGCAGTCGTCAGCATCATTTCTGATCATTTCCCCAAATGTCTCTAGTTCTTTCTGAAATATTTAGGTTAGTTTCAACTTTCTTCTCTTGAGTCTGTGCTTCTGTAATTTCATGTAAATCCCTACATGTCTAAGTAAATTAACCTACTCATTCTAAGACAAAAAGAAGGCATATGCAAAAGAATTTGAAAATATAAAAGTGCTTAATGTTAGTATTTATTAATCCTTCTAAATTAAAGTGCCCAAAGGAAAAACAGCTCCCAGATACTCCACAAACAGGATACTCCAGGTCAGATTATTCCAACTGAGTTTTTATACAGCTCACAGGTTCAAAGACAAGTTCATAGACAGAGAATGAATGTTTATAACACAGTTCTCATGGGCCCACATAGTAGTTTTAGGAATGTACTCTATCTTGATAAAATATTAGTGAATTTTCCTGAGAATTTGATCAAAATTCAGAAATATTTCCTCAAGATTCAAATAGCAGAAAAATGATTCTCTTTGTTTTCATTCTAAAGTAGTCTGTATTATAGGCAGAAAACATTACTCTTCACTTCACAATGAATGTGGAGAGCACCCCAAAATTTTTTCTTATTATGAAACTACAGGCAAATATATCCCTCTCTCCATCTCTTCCTTCCTTACCAGCCTTCTTTGTTTTTCTGTTAGAGGAAGGTCTTATACATTAGTTCTCAGAGACTGATTTCAGTGTTCAGAGATTTGTACCACCCTTTCTGAGGCACTCTCTGATTGGTTAATAAAAGTCACTGATGGCCAGTTAGCTCGGCAGAAAGAATACAGGAAGGTTGAGCTTCCTGGGAAGAGGAAAGGACCCTGGGTTTTACACAGGGGAAGTTTCCTTTTTGCCAGGAGATAGGGAAGCAGACAGATGAATCCGAGAGCTCTGGAAAGCACAGCAAGCCACATGACTGATTGGGATTAGAATGTCTGGGATTAATTTAGGTGAGATAGTTGAGAGTCTTCCCAGCTAAGGACTAAGTGTTGAAACATTAAAAGGTCTTGTGTATTTAATTATTGGAAAAAGACCACTGGGGATTTCAGGCTTACAAACAAAAGCCTCCAGGCAGGCTCTGCCCTGCCAGGCCACTGAATGCTGATCCACTGGCCTAATATAATAATATATTGTAATTAATAAATATCTTGAAGCTACCCTGACAGCTGCTCCACCAGCCTAATATAACAACTTATAGTTGTGAATAAATATATTAGTTAACAGAGTTTAGGTTGCAGGTGGTGAAGGCCACCCTTGGTCCAGGGCTTTATCCCCATGACAGATCAGGCCACCAGTTAAGGTAAGCCAGGCCTGCTCACCTCCCACCAGCCTGCCAGCTGCTCTGCTGGTGTAATATTACAGATTATACTTATTAATACATACAATTGATAACTAAATTCAGTTTCCCTCTCAGGATGAAGGCCTTTCCCTAAGACATGTCTCTAGTATTCTGTATTCCATAGTCTCTATGTTCTTAGACCAGCTCTCTGCATTGCATTTTTACCTAATTGTTAAATCACCGGATTTATCCAAACTGTAACTTCCATTTTACATGTCCTTTAATTTCCTCCACAATGATTTTTCAGTGCCAGTGATAGTAATCTTTATTAAGCATGCATATTCCCTTGGCTACAGCTTAATATCCTTCCTGGAATAGCCTCATCATTTGAAAGAATATCATGATCCATTCATTCTAAAACCATCTCATTGAGGTTCTGGCCTTTTTACCCCCAAATCAACTTCTTATATTTTTGGTTGTGAGCCTAGCCTTTAACGGCTGAGCCATCTCTCCAGCCCCAACTTCTTAATATGATTAAGAATCTGCCTTAATTGCTAAATCATGTGGTCAATATTTACTAACTTAAACAAACTTTTGTAAATAGTTGATCTTTTGATCATGCTCACCATTCCAGCTCCCCTCTACCTAATGGTTAAAATTGCATCTTCTCCTGGTTGCCCGGCCATTGGTATCATATCTCTCTTCCCCTAACAGGCTCTGTTGTCTCTGCTCATGATTTGGATATCAGTTAAATAACTCTTCTTCTGGCTTTGTTTTTAATTCATCACTCTCATCTATGTGTCACACTCAAAATCACAGTGTCAATTCATTCCTAGATATATAGTTCACCGAACCTTACTGACCCAAGGCAGACATAATCCTTTTCAACTTCCCAATATCTCAAAAGAAAATTATACTCAAAAGAAAATATTTCCAAGTTATGTGAGATAACCAAACCCAGTAGTAATTTAGCATATTATGAATTAAACATGCATGGGGGACTTAATCTTTATCTGCCCAAACTAAGATGCACTATTTTAAATATGTCTTCTTTCAGTTTTGTGTTTTGCCATCTCAACTCAACATCTCCCCCTTCTCATACTACACAAAAACTGACAGACAAAACATATTGGAAGAGTAATATGTAGAAATCCACTCACCTGTACCTTATATTCATTTGACAAAGTAAGTGAACTCTAACTATATGTCATGCATGGTTCTAATTGCTAGAGAACACAGGGACAGACATTCTCATTTATTTTGTGATTGTCTCTGATATATGCATCTATAAAATGGGTTATCTTGTTAGCCATCTGCAAATCTCCAAATCTTCAAGCATATGTGACATTATATTTATTAATTAATAAGTAGATTTTCATATAATTCTTCTGCATTATATACCAAAATATTGTATGCTACACCTAACATGACAAATGCTGTCATTTATTTCCTGAGAAATTATTGTGTTACTACTATGCAAACTCCAACTATCTATTAAAATCTAAGAAAAAAACTCATTATTGTGGCAGAACTTATATACTATGCTATCAGCTATTATCCATATTTAGAACTACTTACTTCTCTTTCATTTTTATTGTCTTGGAATTTATTCAGAAACAACTGACAATAACAGTAATTATTGCTGACCTTAATTTGGTACTGCCTTCAAAACTGGTACACCTATTGCATCAATTAAGCACAATTTCTAAGTAATAAAATGCAAACAAAGAAAATAACTCATTAAATCCCATCATCCAAAAGACTGTAATAAAATGTGTAGATATGCTTTTTTGCTGCTAAAGATTATAATATATTTAATTCACAGCTTAAGTGCATAGCCATATGACTGAGATTTACCCACATTACTATAATTCTCTTCATGTCTCCCAACTAGTTTATATCTACAGCATGAAGTTTGGAAGGTAATTTCTATCTGGCAAATTTGATAAGTTAAATAACTATATTAACTAGATTGATAAATACTTGTTCTTTATTTTTATAAGCAAATTAAACAGACTTAAACAAGTCTTTAGTTACTCAATTTGCCTTAGATACTGAAGACATAATTGTAAGATAAGACAGCAAAAACCAGAAGCTTAACCACAAAATAAATTGAGCTTTGTGAAAAACATAGTCATTATCTTGAAGTATCTATGACTAATAGTGCCCTTGGCAAAGATAAAATTGCCATAACTCAGATCACAGACTACTCATTCTCATTGTCTGAGGACATTTTGGACTGAATTATATAGATAGGCACCTCATTCTTCTATACCCTTTGGAAATGGTTGTCTATGATGCCACAATTTTAAAATGAGTCAGAAAAAATATCCAAGCTCACTAAGTTTAGGAGTAAGAAAAACCAAGATAATTCAACTATTTCTGCAAGTCACAGTATAGAATCAGAGATCTTCTTCCCCTAGTTCCAGTTATTTTTTTAATACATTTAACAAAAGCAAAGGCAAAGTATACCCTTCTACCTATTAAAGACAGCACACTCTGCTGACTTGATTAGGTAATATATGAAAATGAAAATAATGTGGTCCTTGTTACTGTTATGAATGTTAAAAAGTAAAGAGGCTATTTCTTTTTGTATATTAATTAATATAAATATGCAATTCTGTATTTATGCATAAACATAAATTGAGTGCAACAACTCCACAACAAGTAACCTATTCTGGACACTGGGCTTTTTATTTGTTAGTCTATGATGTCTATCAGGGATATTATTGCCCTGTCATAGAGTAACTCAATTGTAACCCTTTTTATATGTCACAGAGAACATAGCCATTCATAATTTAGTCCCTTGGTTTCTAGGCCAGTGTGTTTTACCTACAAGGGATGAAGGACTGAAAAAAATGATTGTTGATTTACTTACCAACAGCTATTAATACAAGTCTTGGTATAGTATATCTTCCCTGTTCCTTTAGATTATGTCTTCTAAGCTAGTCCCTTGGCTATGTTTTAAATATAGCTCATATAGCTCTATCAAGCTACCAGCTCAAATCATAGAACAACTGTCCTAAATACCCTCAGCTAATAGTGCTGTCTGATAGTGAGAGTTAGAAAGGTGAACTTGAAACAAGTATATCAGTGTTGATCAAAATGAATTGACCTGTCACAAAGGTATAATCTAGTTGACCTCCTTGGAGGATGACAGTGTTTCAGTGGGTTGGCTTTAGTTTCTGTTGTATGGTTTAATTGTCAAGTTATAAGCAACGTGTCACGCCCCCCCCTCGTCCAGCAAGGAATGACGCAACTCACAAAACTCTTCTCCAGCAGTTTATTCAGGTCCCTTGAAAACAGTCTTCTGAATTCCGAATGCCGGGGCAGACCCAACCCACAGGCTAAATACTAAAATGAACAGCCAGTCAAGTAAAGACAAGTGGTGCTATCTTAGAGGCCTACGTATGCGGAAGCAAGCCAGATCAGCGGTCTATGCCAAATATGAACTTATTATCATAGAGAGCGCTCACCGTCGGCTGGTGGAAGGCGGAGACCAGCGCCATCTTTAGGGCGCGGCACTTCGCAGCTCTCTACAGCAACGTAAGTGGCAGAGTAGGCTGCCCATGCTTAGTGAGTGAAAATCCATGCTTTTGTTTCTTCACAAAGCCTTTCTCTCTGCTACTATGCATTCCTTGATCATAAGCTCTTTGTGCTAGCAATGGGACTGGCTAAGACAGGCTCTGAATAACACCACCCTATGAAGGAGCAAACTCAAAATTGGATTTTGTTCCCACTCTATGACAGGTGGGGTTATGAATTCATATTGGGAGATGAATGCTAAGCTCCTTCTCTCAGCCTGTCTTCAAGTGCCTTCCCAGATTAATGATGCCGGGATTTAGTCTTCTTCCAACGCTTTTCCCTTCATGTGTATTGAGATACTATTACAAATAGAACTTTTAAGGAATACAATACATTTTGATATATAAATATTGTGATAGGATTAACACATTACATTAAACTGTCATTGATATCCTCATATTTCTGCATTTACATGGTTATAAAATGTATGATCTGTTATATTATGAACTATAATAGCAATACTAAAGACAACATCTGCATAACTCATTGAACACAGAGAAGTTGTGTTGGTATATACTTAGAACTTTCACTACTACTGAATAGTGTTCATGGTATGGGACTCCAGAACTTACTAATTTTAAAAGTCTTTAAGCAACATTTCATTTCATTCATCTCTTATTTTATTGAAAATAGATATTTTTTACACTGTATTCTGATTATCTCAACTCCTTCCAGACCCTCCCACTTCTCCCCTCACCAAAATTCACACTTGCATTTATTCTCTTTCATTAGAATACAGAAATCCTATTATGGCTAGAAGTCTTCTTTCTTTTTCATTAGAATACATTAGTCCTATAATGGCTAGAAGTCTTGTTTCCTTGATGCCATTCATCTCCATTGGCTCTTACAACTTTTCTGTTTCTTCTTCTTCAGTGTTGCCTCAGCCCTGAGGGAAAGTATTTGATGGAGACTTTCCATTTAGGACTGAGTATTGCCAGGTCTCTCACTCTCTGCACATTTTCTAATTCTTGGTGTTGATGTTTGTTCCCACATACTGCAAGGGTAAGCTTCTCCGATGATGGCTGAGCAGTATGCTGATCTATGACTATAGCAGAGTGTCATTAGGAGTCATTTTATTGCTGCATTCTTTTAGAACAGTGGCATTTGATTTTACACTTAGTCCATGGCTTTTATAGTTCCAGGTTCCTAGTCACTTGGGCAGTGTTAGACATGAATTCCATCCATAGAGTAGCACTTAATTCCAATCATATAAAGGTTGGTTACTACCCCAAATTCTGTGTCACTATCATACCAGTGTGTCTCACAGACAACTTTCCATTGTAGACCACAGAGTTTGTAGCTGGCTTGATGTTAACCTTTTTTTCTCTGGTAGTTTCCAAAATATCTTCCCATACCATGAACACTATTCAGTAGTAGTGAAAGTTCTAAGTATATACCAACACAACTTCTCTGTGTTCAGTGAGTTATGCAGATGTTGTCTTTAGTAATAGTGTCTTACCATCTGTTTGTGGACAAAAACAAATTGCCTAGATAATATACTGGATTGTTTAGGGTTTCCATGGAGCCCGTTGACCAATACCTTATTTAGATACAAGCCATTACTGGCACTGGAGGTTTCCTTTGGTGGTAATAATAATAATAGTAGTAGTAATAGTAATAATTTCTATTTGAAGCCTTGTTTCCCCTATTATTTAGAGACTCTAACTTAGATGTCTTTCATATATTAAAATATTTTAAGAAGCTTCTACTGTAGTAAGATTCCATGGATAGTTCAAATAATTTTTCTTTTTAACTATCCCTCCAGATGTGTTTTTTTTTCTCTCAGCATCCCTTTCATCTCCGTCATCATTTAATCCTCCCATTCCAGTCTCCCCCATTTGTAGATCCACAACTATCCATTCTATTTCTCTTTCATAGGGAGTTCCTTCCCCTCAGTCACTTTCTCTATAAGATAATTTCAGTGGTTATATGGACTGAAGCCTGATAAATGAAGACATAACAGCTACTATACATATTCAAGTGAATATATATAATATTTTTTATTTGAGGTCTTACTTCACTAGGGTTGTTTTTATTTATTATTCTAGATCCATCCATTTACCTGTGAATTTCATGAATTTGTTTATTTCTACAGCTGAGTAATATTCCATTGTGTAAATATACCAAAAATTTTTCTTCTATTCATCCATTCATGGACATCTAAGTTGTTTCCAAATCTGACTAATATAAATAGACCAGAAATAAACATGATTGAACAAGTGTCTCTGTGGTAGGACTGATCATTCTTTTGGTACATCCTCATGAGTGGTACAGGTGGATCTTGGGGTAGATTGATTCAGATTTTCCTGAAAAACTACCACACTCATTTCCATAGTGGCTGTAAAATTTGTATCACACCAGCAATGGGTGATTGCTCTCCTCAGTTCACAATTTCCTGATAAATCCTGTTGAATATTTCTTTTCTTTTATTTTTTAAATCATTTTACATCCCAATCACGCCCCCCTCCCTCCTCTCCACCCAGGCCCACCCTCCCACCCTCTTCCCTCTTGCTACTCTTCTCCTTGTCCTCAGAAAAGGTAAGACCACTCCCATCAATACACTGCAGCTCTTAAATTGCATCAGAACTAACTGCACCCTCTCCCACTGAAGCCAGACAGGGCATCCCAGCTAAGGGGTAGTGATCCAAAAACAAGCAGTAGAGTCCATGCCAGAGACAGTCACTGCTCCTCTTGCCAGGGAATCCACATGAAGACCAAGCTGCCTATCAGCTACATATGTGTAGGGGGCCTAGGTATAGTCCATACACGCTTTTTTGGATGGTGCTTCAGTCTCTGTAAGTCCCCAGGGTCCTAGTTTATATGACTCTGTTGATCTTTTTGAGGAGTTTTTGTCCCCTCTGGATCCCCCTATTCTTCTTCCCACTCTTCTACAAGATTGCCCGAGCTCCACCTAATGTTTGGCTGTGGGTCTCAGCATCTGTTTTGATCCACTGCTAGGTGGGCCTCTCAGAGGATAGTTATGCTAGGTTCCTGTCTGAAAACAAAGCAAGATGATTACCCTATACTATATGCCTTATATACTTATAAGTGAGTGTTTCTTTAAGTGTTTCTCAGCTATTTGAGTTTCTTACTTTAAGAATTATCTGTTTCAATCTCTGTAAACCTCTAAGGGCAAAAGAAAAAAACATATATAGACTAGACCTAGGTCCCCCTATACATATATAGGTGATAGGCAAATTGGTCTCCATACAGATCCCTTAGCAAGTTGGGGGGTGGTCTCTGTCATGACTCTGTTGCCTGTTAGTGGAACACCTTACCCTAACTGGGGTGTCATGTCATGCTGCAGTGTAAGAGGAAGCTCTTAGTCCTCATGTGACTGATGAACTGAGGAGAATAGATCACCTGAGAAGAAGGAGAGGAGGGAGAGGGTTAAAAGAATGGGAGGGCAGGAGTGGGATGGGAGGAGGGGGGGCTGTGATAGAGATGTAACTTGAATAAATAATTATGTTTTGATAAAGAGACTTGTCTGTTTCTATCTGTACCCTATTTTTAATTGGATTATTTGTTCTCTTGATACATAGTTTTCTAATTGTTTAATGTATTTTGGATATAAGCCTTCCTCATAAAAGGTCAAATTGTCCTTTCAGTTTCTGTGATTAGTTGTGTTAGAATTTTGAATAGGATTACAGTGAATCTGCATACTGTTGGTATGATGGCCATTTTCTCTATATTAATACTACTGATACATGATGATCTTTCCACCTTCTAATATCTTCTTTTATTTCTTTCTTTATCCTCCTTAATGCTTTTATTATGCAAGTCTTTTACTTGTTCTGTTAGGGTTACCTCAAGATTTTTCTTTTTGAGACTACTGTGAAAAGTATAGTTTCCCTACTTTTTTCTCAGACCATTTGTCATTGGTATATAAGAAGTCTACTAATTTTATGTGTTAATTTTGTATCCTTCTATCTTGCTGAAAGTGTTTTTCAGTTGTAGATATTTCCTGATAGAATTTTTAAGGTCTTTTAGATATACAATTACATCACATACAAATAAAGATACTTTAACTTCTTCCTGTCCTATTTCTATTATCTTGAGCTCCTTTAGTTTTCCTATCATTCTAGCTAAAACTTCAAGTACTTTGAGTAGGGATAAAGTGAATGGACAACCTTTTCTGATCCTCATTTTAATGGAAATGCTTTGAATTTCTCTGAATTTAGGTTGATATTGTCTATGGGCTTGCTTCAAAGTGTGCCTTTGCTATGTTGAGTTAAATTAGAGATAAAATTGGGCCTTAAAAACAGACACTGGGGAATTTCAGGAATCATAAGGACATACTTGAAAAACATATACTCTGCCATATTGAAAATAATAAAAGACATTGATAATTTCCTTGATATATATATATATATATGGCCTGCCAAAGTTAAATCAAGTACACATAAGCCATCTGAAGACATCTATAATCCTACTGAAAGAGAAACAAATATCAAAAGTCTCCAAACCAATAAAAATCCAGGACAGATGATTTTAGTGCAGTATTCTACTAGATTATCAAAGAAGAGTCAATGCCAATACGCCTAAAACTTTCCCACAAAGTAGAAATACTGACTAATATTTATAAGGCCATAATTAACCTAATACACAAACCACATAAAGATAAAAATTTTTAAAAATGACAGACCACCTTTCCTTATGAATTTAGATACAAATATTCTCAATAAAATACTTGCAAACAAAATACAAGAACACATCAAGAAGATCACCCACCATAATCAAGTATGCTCCATCTCAGAGTTGCAGGGATATTTAAACATATAAATCAATAAATGCTATCCACTATATAAACAGAGTAAAACTCAAAAACCACATGACTATATCATTTGATTTAGAAAATTTCTTTGACAAAATCCAATACCCCTTCAGGATCAAATTCCTGGAAAGAAGAACATAATAGTAGAAGCCTTTACTCCACTTCCAATATAGCCCAGGATCAGATGGCTTCAGCACAGAATTCTACCAGACCTTCAAAGAATAGCTAATACCAATATTCTGCAAACACTTCTACAAAATAGAATCAGAAGGAACACTACCAATCTCATTCTATAAGGTCACAGTCTCCCTGATTCCTAAACCACACAAAGACCCAACAAAGAAAGAGAACTTCAGAACAATTTCCCTCATGAACATAAATGTAAAAATGCTTAATAAAATACTAGCAAACTAAAACCAAGAACACATCAAATGTATCATACACCATGATGAAGTAGGCTTCACCCCAGGAATGCAGGGATGGCACAACATATGAAAGTCCATCAACATAATTCACCATATAAACAATTTAAAAGAAAAAAATCACATGATCATCTCGCTAAATGCTGAAAAAGCATTTGACAAAATCCAACACCCCTTTATGCTAAATGTCCTGGAGAGAACGGGCATACAAGGACCTTACCTAGAAATAATAAAGGCGATATACAACAAGCCAGTAGCTAACATCAAATTAAATGGAGAGAAACTTAAAGCATTTCCTCTAACTCAGGGACAAGACAAGGATGTCCACTTTTGCCATATCTCTTCAACATAGTACTTGAAGTTCTTGCTAGAGCAATAAGACAGCTAAAGGAGATCAAGGGGATAAAAACTGGAAATGAAGAAATCAAACTATCCCTATTTGCAGATGATATGATAGTATACATATGTGACCCCAAAAATTCCACCAGAGAACTCCTACAACTGATAAACACCCTCAGCAAGGTGGCTGAATAGAAAATTAATTCAAAAAAATCAGAAGTCTTTCTTTATACAAAAGATAAATGGGTTGAGAAAGAAATTAGGGAAACAACACCCTTCACAATAGCCACAAACAATATAAAATACCTGGGGGTAACACTAACCTAGCTTTCCTTTCTTTCTTTGATCTATTTTTTTACTCTTAGTCCTACTTTTTCTTGCAGCATTTCATTTCACTGTGTCCAGTGAAATGAAGTTCTATCTTCCTATCACCTGTTCATTTTCCTACTGTAACTATCTATCAAATCAAACACATCTTTTATCTAATGTCCATAAGTCATATATATAACATATTTACATTAACAAATGCCTTTTGAAATATGTCTGAGGTAATTAGTTCATGATAAGTATATATATATAATATATATAATATATATATATATTCAGTTGGAGCTGTTTCACTTTCCTCACAAACTCAGTGACTTGGAAGAACTCCTGAAACTCCACTCATTGGGTGGCTTATCATAGTCTTCATTGGGCACCATGCCCAAATAAAACAGGAATCCATGCATGTATCAATGATTCAAATTCACCTCACATGCTTAGCAAAATATGATCTATATCCGCATCAGATTTTGTGTTAGATGTTTCCCTGATTCATCTATGTTAATTTTTTGTTTTACTTTCCTTAGGTAGTGCTGTAGATTAAACCCAGGGCTCTCTGCACAAAATCTAAGTAAACTAAACTTGGCCCCATCTCCATTCTTATCAGATGATTTTGAGTTTGGTGTTGAGAGGATAATTAATTCATCATTAGTGGATGACATGACATTGAGTCATATATTCATGAGCTCATATTTAACTTATTTGTGTTCCCTTTGTGCCTAATGTCTATCCTACATACACCACTTCCCCTTTATTAATTGTTATAATATACTTACATTAACAAATGCCTTTTGAAATATGTCGGAGGTAATTAGTTCATGATAAAAAATAATAGCAATGATTCTATTTTATATCCCATGGTCATGTATTATATGTTCCCAGATGTAACAATGCTAGTCATTCTTTCTGTGAAGTGATTAGAGTTGGCAGCTGTAGAAAGAGTGGCTCTGCTCTAGAAATCATGGGGTTTGTGTTTTAGTTTTCCAAGCAGAGTTTCATATAAGTTCCTCACAAGCTAAAGCTTAATAACCAAGGTCTGCCAAAGTTTAGCACTATGCCAGGTGTTTTTGCCCCACAACCTAGATTTATTTTAAAATGTTTCATTTGTTAGCCTCATTTAAATTCCCAGCTTTCCCTGTCACTTAGTATATTAGTCAAAGCATTTTCAAGTATAAGATCATGCCACCCAAATGCAATCTTAACCCACAAGTGACTGTATTTCCTTCTTGGTAATAGAAATTATGGAATATACTCATTTACATTTTACAATGGAAGTGATGTCTTGGCATGTGGCAGATGTCAAGAACCTTGGAAGCCTCACTTGTGTATCAACCTATGATCTCCACAAGCTTTTACTTACACCTGGTATAGCATATATGCTCAAATATATCTGTTGGTTCTTTCATCTGGCTGCAATATAGTATTCTGAGGAATTTCTCAATATCCTAGGTACTTTATACTATAACAGCAAGTTTTAAGATTAGCATGTCCCTTAACCAAAATCATATATCATATATATGTATATATACATATATATGTGTATATATATATAACATGTATACATACATACACATGCACACACATACATATGTATATATACATATGTATATATTTATATATGGGTTTTTAAACAAAAATAAAACGGAAAAGAACATATTCTCCAAATAAATGAACCAAAAAAAAATCTGTGAGATACAACTAATATGCAGTTGTTACCCTGAATGGAAAAATCACATCTCACATTACTGATTCCCTCAAAATGTTAAATTTTTAAAAATCACTATTCTAAAACAATCACAGTATTTTTAGTATTTGGACACACTGCATTCTGAGAAGCTTATTGACATTCTAAGCATTATCAGGCAAACAAATGTCCAATGGCCAATTTTATGTAAACAGTTGACTAATCTAAGAGATCACATATAGCTGGTCAAAATAATATTTTTGTACGTAGCTCCGATGGTAGTTCAGGGAAAGATTCACATTAAAGCCAGTTAAAGCGGAAGATGATCTGTTATCACCAATGTGGAATCACATAGTCCAGTCCTCTGAGGACCTGAATAGAACAAAGAGACAGAGGAAGAGAGAGTAATTTTCTCTGCTTGAGTTGTGGCTATTCATATTTCTTCTGTATTTGATACAGGAAGGAGCTCATGTTATTCAGACTTCAAATTCAAACCAAGATTTATACTATTTCCACGTTTCCCTGCCATTTTGAGGCCCTCAGACTAACTCAATTGTGTTACTTCCTTGTTTTGCCAACATGCAGATAGAGGAACATAATGCTTCCTGGCCATTAGAATTACACATACAGCTTTTTATAGGTTCTATTTTCTAAGGAACTCAAGAAAACACAAAAGTAAAAAGGTAAAAAACTTTAAGCATTTTTATACACATCTGCATTGACCATCCATCCCATTCCCTCCTGATGGCATTATATGTGTCTTTGTGTTAGTTATCGGTCATCTTTGTGAGCTGAGTTTCCTGTGACATTGGTGTGCTATACTCTGACCCATCATGGTGAAATTTTCCAAGCATAAGACTATAATGGCTATTAACTTCTTTTTTTTATTTTTTATTTTTTATTTATTTTTTTTTTTTACTTCAAGTTACATCTCCATCATAGTATCCTCTTTCCGCCTGTCACGGTTCCACTCTTCCACCCTCTCCTCCCTCTCCCACCCATGCCACTCCTTCGATGTGTAGTGTCCCTACATATCAGCCTCTCTCAGTTCAACAGTCATATAAGGGCTACAAGCTTCCTCTTGCACTGGGGGGCCTACATTGTAGCACCCCTAAGGGCAAATTGACCCATTAATAGGTAACAAAGTCTATGTTCCTGATCCATTTGTGTGTTGGCTGTAGGATAGTTATCCTGAACTATATAGCAAAAATCCAATTATAAGTGAGTAGATGCCATGTGCATCTTTCTGAGTCTGGGTTAGCTCACTCAAAATGAACTTTTCTAGTTCCATCCATTTGGCTGCAAATTGCATGATTTTGTTGTTTCTGATAGCTGAGTAGTATCCCGTTGTGTAAATGTACCACAATTTTTTAGCCATTCTTCAGTTGAGGACATCTAGGTTGTTTCCAGTTTCTAGCTATTACAAATAAGGCTACTATGAACATAGATGAGGCTATTAAATTTAAAGGACATACAAAAGTATATCTGACTAATATCCTCATTCATAATGATACCCAGAAATGAATAAATAACTTCTCATTGAGCATCTATTCATTGTTCCATAGTACATTCAACTGAACATTTCCACAGTTAGATATCACACTGTATCATATGATCCTTCCCCTCCTCTACTTCCAATATTTACACATTTAAAGTATTTTTTCAAAGTAGCTATTATTGCTTTTCATAAACCATCAAAAGCCTGAACATTATTTCTTATCACTAACTCCCCAAAATCAAACCAAGTCCTGAACAATTCATCCTTGTAAAATGTATACTAACTACTCAGATCAACACACCAATAAAAATGCTTTAGCTTTAATATTTATCAGCATTTACCTTAAATCACAAAAAATATCCTATTATTCAATATACCTCTAATCAATCTACTCTATAAACTGTCCCTACAAATATAAAATAAAAATTTTCTAGAAGGAAAAATATATTACTATCCTTTAGAAATCTCAGTGTATTTCTGTATGAAAAGCAAGGATTTTGCCAGATACAAAAGCTCTTCATGATCACATTGATAGCTTTCTTGATGATTCTTCCTTATTTATTCTTGGTTCCTGAAAAACTGAAATGTGCATTTTCCTAAGTGAGCCTTGCAGGGTTTGTGTTGGCACTTTATTTTTCTTTTTTTCTTTGTTGGAAAATTCTAAAAGTCTGCCATTACAGGAAAGTCCCTGAGTTTGGTGCAAAATGACACAGTTCTTTTTGTTTGTTTGTTTTTTTTTGTTTTGTTTTTGTTTTGTTTGTTTGTTTGTTTAAGACAGAGTGTCTCCGTGTAGCCTTGGATGTCCTGGACTTGACCATGCTGGCCTCGAACTCAGAGATCTGCCTGCCTCTGCCTCCCGAGTGCAGTGCTGGAAGCAAAGTGACAGACTCCCTTTGTCAGGTGGTTCCTTCCTCTCTTATTGATCTAGGGAAACCCCAGATCCTCTTTCTGAGGAATGCCACATCGCCCTCAGGGAGATTATAGTTCCAACCCTTTCTCCTGATATGAAATTCATTCAGCAGCACCAGGGATTCCTGAAGATGCTTCCCCAAGCTAATGAGATTATCTTAGTACCTTAAGCTTTTAGTCAATGACTTGGTACATGCTTCTAACAGTACCTGGAGTTCTTCTACCATCCCTGCTGTCCATAGGATTAGGTACTGTATTCCATGTCTTAAGACAGGACCACACCGCTGCATGTAAATGAATTATCTGTGACCCTCCTAGCCCCAGAGAATCAAACACATCCACCCCCATAGCCCCTCCCACTGACCAAGATTTATAATGTCCCCGTTCATGAAATACACTCTCTTTGTCCATTGCTCCACCATGATCATCTGAGACTTGCTGTTTATTTTGGGCTTGAGAAAGACTGGCCTTGTCCCTCCCAGAAGAATTCATTGCTGGGTCTGGTCTGCCTCCATAAATCGAACTCCTGCCACTAGCAGCCAGAGCTCTCTTTGGGATGCCTGCAGCACAAACTCCAGCCTCCACCTTGTCTCCCTGCCACCCTGGTAGCTGTCTCCAAGGTTCACCAAGGCACCAAACTTCCCGCACCATCTGCTGTAGAGTGCTTACCTGTAGTGGCTGGTCAGAGGTTGTTCCTGAAGTAGGAACAAACCTAGCACCAAATTTGCCTAAACCAAGTCAGACTCTCACAGAAGCTTGGCTCCATCCAGGAGCTCAGAACCCCTTTAATTAAGATACCTGCCAGGTGCTGGCAGCTTAGCTAAAAGAGCTATGACCTTTTGCTACTTGACAGAGAGGGTCTTTCTATCCCCCTCATGTTTACCATAAGGGTTGTAACAATTGGCGGTGGAGACAATCCTTTCTCCTCCCTCTCTGGAATATCTTGTGGCACAGATACTGTCCTGTTTGTTCCTTTTCTGCCCAGAAACCAACATAGTCCAGACCTTCTGTCAGAGAAGCTGGCACTTCTGGCTTGATGCCTGACAGGGCCCCCAGAAGACATAGAATGACACTTCATTTTACTTATTAGTTAATTTATTTATTTTACGTCTCAATCCAAGCTTCCCCTATCTCCTCTCTTCCCAAGCCTTCCTGTTACCTCCCCTCTCTCCCATCCCCCTCTACTCCCTTTCTTCTCAGAGAAAAAGAGGCCTCCCATGGGTAACAACCTGCCTTGGAATACAAAGGTGCAGTAGAATTAGGATCTTCTCCTACTGTGGCTAGGCAAGGCAGGCCAGTTAGGGGAAAGGGATCCAAAAGCAAGCATCAGAGTCAAAGAAAGCCCCTGCATCTGCTGTTAGGAGTCACACAAGAAGACCCAGCTGCATAGCTGTTACATATGTGCAGAGGGCCTAAGTCTCTCTTGTGCATGCTCTCTGGTGCCACTTCAGTCTCTGTCCATTCCTATGGTCCCAGGTTAGTTGATCCTGTAGGTTTTCTTATGGTGTCCTTGACCTCTCTGGCTCCTTTAATCCTTCCATCCACAGCCCTCCACCAGATTCTCCAAGCTTGGACTAATGTTTGGCTCTAGTCTCTGCTTTTGTTTCAATCAATTGCTGATAACAGTTATGATAGACTCTTATCTATAAGTATAGCAGAATATAATTAATCAGTGTCAGGATTGGGCTCTATCACATGACGTGAGTCTCATGATGGGCCAGCCATTGGTTGGCCATTCCTTCAATTTCTGCTCCATCTTTACCTGTGCACATCTTATTGGCAGGGCAAATTGTGGGTGAAAGGTTTTGTGGTTGGGTTGGTGGTTGGTGTTCCAATCCTTTCATTAGAAGTCTTGCCTAGTTACAGGAGATGGCCATTTCAGGCTCCTTATTCCCCTATTTTATTTCCCCCTTTCATTGAGATTCAAACATCTGCCCTTGGACCTTTTTTATTACTCGGCCTCTTTGGGTCTATGGATTATAGCATGGTTATCCTGAACTTTATGGCTAATATTGACTTATACAAGAATACATACCATGTTTGTCTTTCTGGGTCTGGGTTACCTCACTCAGGATATTTGCTAGTTCCATCCATCTACCTGAAAATTTCATGATGTCATTATTTTTAATAGCTAAGTAGTATTCCATTGCATAAGTACTACATTCTCTTTATTCATTATTCAGTTAAGGGAAGAATCTGGTTGCTTCAATTTTCTGGCTACTACAAATAAAGTTGCTATGAACATAGTTGAGCAAGTGTCCTTGTAGTATGGTGGGTCATATTTTGGGTATATGCCCAAGTGTAGTATAGCTGGGTCTTGAGATAGAACTATTTCCAATTTTCTGAAAAACTGCCAGGATAATTTCCAAAGTGGTTGTCCAGGTTTGCTGTACCTTGAGTTTTTGATACCCATTCTGATGGGTGTAATATGGGATCTCAGAGTTGTTTTGATTTGCATTTCCCTGATGACTAAGAATTGTGAACATTTCTTCAAGTGTCTCTCAGCCATTAGGGATTCCTCCTTTGTGAATTCTCTGTTTAGCTCTGTTCCCCATTTTTTGATTGGATTACTTGGTTTCTTGGCCTTTAATTTCTTGAATTCTTTGTAAATTTTGGGTATTAGCCCTATGTCAGATGTGGGTGATGAAGATCTTTTCCCAACCGGGCGGTGGTGGCACACGCCTTTAATCCCAGCACTTGGGAGGCAGAGGCAGGTGGATCTCTGTGAGTTCAAGGCCAGCCTGGTCTACAAAGTGAGTCCAGGACAGCCAAGGATACACAGAGAAACCCTGTCTCGAAAAAACAAAAAAAAAAAAAGAAAGAAAGATCTTTTCCCAATCTGTAGTTGCTGTTTTATTCGAATGAGAGTGTCTTTTGTCTTACAGAATTTTTTCAGTTTCACGAGGTCCCATTTATTGATTGTTGGTCTGAGAACCTGAGATGTTGGTGTTCTGTTCAGGAAGTTGTCACCTGTGCTGATGAGTTCGAGGCTTTTCCCCGCTTTCTCTTCTAATAGATTTAGTGTGTCAGGCCTTATGTTAAGGTGTTTGATCGACTTGGACTTGTTCTATGCAAGATGATAGGAATGGGTCTAATTTCATTCTTTTACATGTCAACATCCAGTTAGATCATCACTATTTGTTGAAGATGCTGTCCATTTTCCATTGTACGTTTTTTGGCTTCTTTGTCAAAAATTAAGTGACCATAGATGTATGGGTTCATTTCTCGGTCTTCAATTCTATTCCATTGACCTACTGGTCTGTTTCTATGCCAGTACCATGCTGTTTTTATTACTGTTGCTCTGTAGTACAACTTGAAATCTGGGATGGTGATGCCTCCAGATGTTTTTGTTGTTGTTGTTGTTCAGGATTAATGATCAGCATCCTTAATCATCAGAGAAATGCAACTCAAGACAACTCTGAGATTCCATCTTACACCTGTCAGAATAGCTAAGATCAAAAACTCAAATGACAGCCAATGTTGGTGAGGTTATGGAGAAAGGGGAACACTCCTCCATTGCTGGTGGGACTGCAAGCTTGTACAACCACTATGGAAATCAGTCTGGCGATCCCTTCAAAACTTGCAATACCTCTACCTCAAGATCCAGCCATACCAGTTTTGGCTATACATACAAATGATTTCTCACCAAACTACAAGGATGTTTCCTCATCTATCTTCATAACAGCCTTATTTATAATAGCTAGAAACTGGAAACAACCCAGATATCCTTCAACCAAGGAATGGATAAAAAAAAAAAATTGTGGTACATCTACACAATGGAATACTTACTACTCAGCCATCAGAAACAATGAAATCATGTAATTTGCAACCAAATGGATGGAACTAGAGATGCTCATCCTGAGTGAGCTAACCCAGACTCAGAAGGATGCACATAGCATTTATTCACTTATAATCGGATTTTAGCAATATAGTAAAGAATAACTATACTACAGCCAGTACACCAAAGGAGACAGGAACATAGACTTTGTTACCTGTCAATGAGACCCTTTGCCCTAGTGGTGCTGCCTTGTAGGCCCCCAGTGTATGAGGAGGCTCTTGGCCCTCATGTGACTGCTGAACTGTGTCAGGAGACTGATATGTAGGGACACTCCACTCTGGGGTAGTAGGATGGAAGGGATTGGGGTAGAGAGTGGGAGGGCAGGACTGGGAGGGGTGGAAAGAGGGTACTATGATGGAGATGTAACCTGAAGTAATAAATAAATATTTAAAAAAAGAATTGTGAACGTTTCTTTAAGTGCTTCTCAGCCATTTGATATTCCTCTGTTCAAAATTCTCTTTAGTTCTGTACCCCATTTTTAATTGGGTATTTTGGTTTGTTGTTCTCTATTTTCCTGAGTTCTTTATATATTTTGCTTATCAGTCCTCTGTGGGATGGAGGGTTGGCAAAGATTTTTTCCCATTGTTTAGGCTGTTGTTTTGTTCTGTAGACAATGTCCTTTTCATTATAAGAGATTTCCAGTTTCATGAGATCCCATTTATTAATCATTGATCTTAGTGCCTGAGGTATTGGTGTTCTATTTCAGGAGTTGTCAGTTGTGGTCTTGGCACTTTCTTAATGTCTTGTAACTCCTATCTGAGATGCCTATTTTACCTTCAAAACTCCTCCAAAGGAACATGACTTTTATGAAGGCTTTACTAGCATATACATGAAACTTGCTGCTCATAGCTATATGTTTTTCCAACTATCAAAATACGACAATTTCTCATAGCCTTCATTATGGGGTAGTATCTATTATAAAGGCATGAATTAATTATTCCCATTTTTTGTTTTGCTTTTGTATTTTTCTATTGAGGATTATAATCTGAAGTCTTTAAAATATCTGGGAAAATTATTCCAGAAATCCCACATTAAGCTAAAATATAAAAATAAGTGAAATTACATGGGATCCAGTAGAGCGATTCTGGACTTTGTATTTATACTGCATCCCTCTCACTGTACTTTTAATTCCTTTGGTTTCTAATATCATGTGAATATTATACAAATAATTGTTATATTTAGGGGAAGGAACTAAACAGCATACTCTCTTTTATTAAGTTGACCACCAGAGATGTTATAAAATAATGTCTGATAAAGTTATAGTTCATAGCTTTCTACCACAGTATTATTTCAATGAAATTATTTCTTTCCTTTCAAAGAAATATTTTATTTAAATTAATAAAGCACAAAGACAAATTAACATATTTGAAAATGTGTTAGGTTTATTTATTTTCTTAAGCTGATAATATACATGAAAATGTATAATTTTATATGGAAATTGCTTATATGATTTCTTTATCTAGATCATCCATACATACAAATCAAATTGAAGTCAAAAATTATCTTGAAAAGCTATGAAAGACATAAAGCATTTAGACTACTTCTCACATCTTTTTTTCCTTTCCAGGACTAGTAAGTGCCAAGAATTGTCCAGGCTATAAGAAACATCAGCTGGGGGATCCAAGATGGCGGCGGCCTGCACAGACGAATTTTGATTTTGGGGTTAACAGTCACAGGGCGGTGAGTGTTGCAGGACACTGTACAAATGGCTCAACCCCCTCTAGATCTCACCCAACTACCCAGGGACCATTGAGGGTCCCTGGGCAGGACGCTCCTTCCCATTCTCGGACAGGCAAGGAAGCCGCTGGACCCGGGAATCAGGATCCCCCATCTCCCACCAGGAGAGATGGCGGGTAAGTTCCAATCTAATACTCAGTGAGCAGATTCAGATCCCACACAGAGATAATCCCCACCCTGCTGGGCACCCCCAGGACTCACATAGACGATTCAACTATCTGGCGAAAGGTTGCGACCCTTGGAAGTGAGTGCAACTCAGCTGCTAAGTGCCTTCAGACTGCAGATTGCAATCCACTGCTGTGATGTCACTGGCCAGTTTCCAGGCTGAGGGAGCGGCAAGGCTATTGGGGGTGAAGGGCAGATTTATCCACCACAGGAACCAACCCCCCAGGCAAACTGCGAGGTACTTAAAACTGTTGTATATCGGACTTTTGTACTAGTACTGGCCTTTCCGGTGGGGAACCAGAGCTTACTTGTGCACAGCTCCACCCCCTGGATTAGTTAGGTCTCCACCTAGGAGGCAGGGCTGAATGACTCACCTTATAGGGGTGGAATAAGGCAATTCGACTCCTACACCAAAGTGCCCCCTTTGGACCCAAGTCCAGAAGACAGCTAAAAAATTCCACATGGCCAGAGGCCCCAGACCGAAAAAAAAAAAAAAAGACAGAGCAAAATGAATCCAACAAAAGAAAGTAATGCTATTCCATCCAGCCCGAACCACCTCACCACAGCTGAAACACATGAAAACGATGACAATTCTACATTATGGAAAGTGATAGAGTCCCTTCAAAAAGAACTTAAATCTATGAAGGAATTCAAAGTAGCCACAATTGCACATACAAAAGCGATGGAAAACACCATTAGAGAACTTCAGAACAAGGTGAGTCAATGTGAACAAGAAAAAGAGAGGGCAATGGAAGACTTCCAAGCAAAGACAAGCAAACTGGAGCAGGAAATGTATAAAACAAATAACATCACTCAAGAAATGAAAATGGAAATGGAAACAATAAAGAAAACACAGTCAGAGTTAAAAATGGAACTGGAGAATCAAGGGAAGAGGACAGGAACTATGGATTTGAGTACCAAAAATAGGATTCAAGAGATGGAAGACAGGATCTCAGGCATGGAAGATTCGATGGAAGAAATCAATACAACATCCAAAGAAAATGAGAAAGCTAAAAAATCTCTCACCCACAATATCTAAGAAATCAAGGACTCAATGAAAAGATGGAACCTAAGAATTATAGGCATAGAGGAAAGAAAAGACTCCCGACTCCATGGTCCAGAAAATATATTCAACAAATTCATAGAAGAAAACTTCCCAAACCTAAAGAAAGAGATGCCAATAAAAATCCAAGAGGCTTACAGAACACCAAACAGATTAGATCAGAAAAGAAACTCCTCTCGCCACATAATAATAGAAACTCCAAATGTAGAGAACAAAGAAAGGATATTAAAAGCTGTAAGAGAAAAAGGCCAAGTCACATACAATGGCAGACCCATCAGAATGACACTTGACTTCTCTTCAGAAACTTTAAAAGCTAGAAGGGCCTGGACAGATGTCCTACAAGCCCTGAGAGAACACAGGTGCCCAGCCAGACTACTACACCCAGGAAAACTCTCTATCAACATAGATGGAGAAAACAAGATATTCCATGACAAAATCAAATTCAAACAATATCTCCCCTCAAACCCAGCCCTACAGAAGAGCCTAGAAGGAAAATTCCAACACAGAGAAGATAACTACACCCAAGAAAACAGAGGAAATAGAAACCTCCACAGCAACTAAACAAAAAGAAACACAAGACAACCAGCTATACCAAAATAATGGGAAATAACAACCCCTGGTCAATAATATCGATCAACATCAATGGCCTCAACTCGCCAATAAAAAGACACAGACCTACAGACTGGATCCATAAAGAAGACCCATCTTTTTGCAATATACAAGAAACACATCTCACTATTGAAAATAAACACTATCTCAGCATAAAGGGCTGAAAAAAGTTTTTCCAAGCAAATGGACCCAGGAAACAAGCTGGAGTAACCACCCTAATATCAAACAAAATAGACTTCCAATTGAAGTTAATAAAAAAAGACAGAGAAGGACATTATATACTCTTCAAAGGAAATATCCACCAAGAGGACATTTCTAGATTGAACATCTATGCCCCAAATACAAAGGCACGTACATTTATAAAAGAAATGCTTCTAAAACTTAAAGCACACATCGATACAAACCTTTAATAGTGGGAGACTTCAGCACCCCACTCACAACTATGGACAGATCATCAAGACAGAGGCCAAACAGAGAAATAATGAGTCTAACAGAGATCATGAATCAAATGGACCTAACAGATAACTACAGAACATTTCACCCAAACACAAAAGAATACACCTTCTTCTCAGCACCTCACAGATCCTTCTCCAAAATCGACCATATAGTTGGACACAAAGATAGCCTCAACAGACACAAGGAAATTGAAATAACCCCTTGTATCTTATCAGACCACCATGGAATAAAGCTGGACTTCAATAGCAAAAGAATCAACAGAAACTACACTCACCTGGAAATTGAACAACGCTTTACTACAGGACTACTGGGTCAGGGAAGAAATAAAGAAGGAAATCAAAAACTTCTTAAAATCCAATGAAAATGAAGACACAACATACCAAAACCTATGGGACACAATGAAAGCTGTGCTACAAAGAAAGTTCATAGCATTAAGTGCCTTCAAAAAGAAAATTGTGACAGCTCATATTAGTGAATTAACAGCTAAACTGGGTGAATTGGGAAAAAAAGAAGCAAACACTCCCAAGAGGAGCAGAAGGCAAGACATCATCAAACTTAGGGCTGAAATCAACCACTTATAAACAAAAAGAACTGTACAAAGAATCAATGAAACCAAGAGTTGGTTCTTTAAGAAAATCAACACAATAGACAAACCCTTAGCCAAATTAACTAAAAGACAGAGGGAGAAAACACAAATCAACAAAATCAGAAATTAAAAGGGAGAAATAAGAACAGACATTGAGGAAATCCAGAGAATATTTGGATCTTACTTTAAAAGTCTATACTCCACCAAATTTGAAAATTTAAGTGAAATAGACAATTTTCTTGATAGATTCCACCTACAGATGTTAAATCAAGATCAGATAAACAGATTAAACAGCCCTGTAACCCCTAAGGAAATAGAAACAGTCATTAAAAATCTCCCAACCCCAAAAAGCCCAGGGCCAGATGGCTTTAGCACGGAATTCTACCAGACCTTCAAAGAGGAACTAACACCAAAACTTTTCAAACTCTTTCACAAAATAGAATCTGTAAGAACATTGCCAAATTCATTCTATGAGGCCACAGTCACCCTGATTCCTAAACCACACAAAGACCCAACAAAGAAAGGGAACTTCAGATCAATCTCCCTCATGAACATAGATGCAAAAATACTTAATAAAATACTAGCAAACCGAATTCAAGAACACATCAAAAGTATCATACAACATGATCAAGTAGGATTCATCCCAGGAATGCAGGGATGGTTCAACGCACGAAAGTCTATCAACGTCATTCACCATATAAACAATACGAAAGAAAAAAACCACATGATAATCATGCTAGATGCAGAAAAAGCATTTGATAAAATCCAACACCCCTTCATGCTAAAAGTTCTGGAGAGAACTGGCATACAAGGACCGTACCTAGAAATAATAAAGGCACTATACATCAGGCCAGTGGCCAACATCAAATTAAATGGAGAGAAACTTGAAGCATTTCCTCTAAACTCAGGGACAAGACAAGGATGTCCACTTTCACCATAACTCTTCAATATATTACTTGAAGTTCTTGCTAGAGCAATAAGACAACTAAAGGAGATCAAGGGGATAAACATTGGAAACGAAGAAGTCAAATATTCCCTATTTGCAGATGATATGATAGTATACATAAGCGATCCCAAAAATTCCACCAGAGAACTCTTACAGCTGATAAACACCTTCAGCAAAGTGGCTGGATACAAAATTAATTAAAAAAATCAGAAGCCTTTCTTTATACAACAAACAAATGGGCTGAGAAAGAAATAAGGGAAACAACCCCCTTCACAATAGCGACAAACAACATAAAATACCTGGGGGTAACTCTAACCAAGCATGTAAAGGACCTGTACAACAAGAACTTCAAGCCCTTGAGGAAAGAAATGGAAGAGGCCTTTAGAAGATGGAAAGATCTCCCATGCTCATGGATAGGTAGGATCAACATAATAAAAATAGCCATCCTACCAAAAGCAATATATAGAATCAATGCAATTCCTATCAAAATACCAAAACAATTTTTTATAGACTTGGAAAGCACTATTCTCGATTTCATATGGAACAACAAAAAGCCCAGAATAGCTAAATCAATCCTGTACAATTAAAAAAAAAACATCTGGAGGTATCACCATCTCAGATTTCAAGCTGTACTACAGAGCAATAGTTCTAAAAACAACATGGTATTGATACAGATACAGACCAGTAGATCAATGAAATCAAATTGAAGATCCAGAAATAGACCCACACACTTATGGCCATCTAATTTTTGACAAAGAAGCCAAAACGACACAATGGAAGAAGGACAGCATCTTCAACAAATGGTTCTGGTCCAACTGGATGTCCATTTGTAAAAGAATGAAATTAGACCCATACTTATCACCTTGTACAAAACTTAATTCCAAGTGGATCAAAGACTTTAACATAAGGCCAGTCACACTAAATCTACTAGAAGAAAAAGTGGGAGAAACCCTCGAACTCATTGGCACAGGCGACAACTTCCTGAACAGAACACCAACAGCTCAGGACCTGAGACCAACAATCAATAAATGAGACCTCATGAAACTGAAAAGCTTCTCTAAGGCAAAAGACACTGTCATTGGATCAAAACGGCAGCCTACACACCTGGAGAAAATCTTCACCAACCCCACATCTGACAGAGGGTTAACATCCAAAATCTACATAGAACTTAAGAAATTAAATGCCAAGAAACCAAAGAATCCAATCAAAAAATGGAGGACAGAGCTAAATAGAGAATTCACAAAGGAGGAATCCCTAATTGCTGAAAGACACTTGAAAAAATGCTTAAAATCCTTAATCATCAGAGAAATGCAACTCAAGACGACTCTTGAGATTCCATCTCACACCTGTCAGAATGGCTAAGATCAAAAGCTCAAATGACAGCACATGCTGGCGAGGGTGTGGAGAAAGGGGTACCCTACTCCATTGCTGGTGGGAGTGCAGGCTTGTGCAACCACTATGGAGGTCAGTGTGAAAACTTGTAATAGCTTTGCCTCAGGACCCAGGCATACCACTTCTGGGTATACACCCAAATGACTACTCATGGAATCATAAGGAAGTTTCCTCATCTATGTTCATAGCAGCCTTATTTGTAATAGCTAGAAACTGAAAACAACCCAGATGTCCCTCAACCGAAGAATGGGTTAAAAAACTGTGGTACATCTACACAATGGAATATTATTCAGCTATCAGGAACAATGAAATTATGCAATTTGCAGCCAAATGGATGGAACTAGAAAAGTTCATCCTGAGTGAGCTAACCCAGACTCAGAAGGATGCATATGGCATCTATTCACTTATAGTCGGATTTTAGCTATATAGTAGAAGGTATCGATTCTACAGCTAACACACCAAAGGGAACTAGGACATAGACTTTTTATGTTTTAATTTTTATTTATTTATTTATTATATATTTTTTACTCTTTTTTATCTATTTGTCTGCTTATTTGTTTGTTTGTTTTTTAGTTCTCTCTCCCAGGCAATGAGACACTTTTCACTGATGGTACTGCCTCGTAGACCCCAATGAGTGAGGAGGCTCTTGGCCTTCATACGACCTCTCAACTGAGATGAGGGACTGTTGTATAAGGACACCCGACCCCAGAGAAATGGGATGGAAGGGTTAGGAGGTAAAGAAAAAAAAATGAAATGTGATGTTTCGGCCTTTTACTGCTAATTGTCATAAACTGTTTAGGATAATTAAGAAATGCAAACTAATAGTTATGCAAGCCAGTCATTTCATTAGGTACTATGACAGCCTATTATAGTTATTTTCTAAGCTAATCAGAAATAAAGCTGCTAAGAGACAAGCAACATCTGCTTACCCTAATATAAGAGATAGATAGAGCCTCTTCAAAACCTCGAGACCTGCAGAATATGGCATTCAAAGGTGTTTTCGTAACTTCAGATTTTTTTATATCAAGACATATCAACTCCTGACAGCACCCCCTATTCTACCCCAAGTAGAAGATAAGCATCAAAGAATCTCCAGTGGGAGATGATTGAATTAGTTGCAAGCTTATCTCTTGGTAGGAAAAGCCCCTTGCTCCAACTGTACACAGAATGCTTCCCAAAAAGGACAAAACCTGGAAGCAGGTAAGTCAACAGCCTAGCTCTGCCAAGACAGGGTAGGCAAGTACTTCATAACCCCTGCTCTACAATCAATGTCTGTCAGAGAAACGGGGCCAAATGACTGAAGATCGATGCTGTAATGTATGGAGAGAAAGTGGGAACTGTCCAGGCAGCCACTGGTATGCCATTTCTTAGTTTTGGAAGCTGCAGGCCCTGTACTTCCTGTAAAATAAGATATATTTATCCCTCTCAGGTCTCTGAGGTGGTTGAAGAGCAGATATCTAGAGTCTCATAATTAAATTTTGAGTTGTTTAGGAGTCAAGAGGGTGTTATAGATCTAAGAAGATGCTTTTAAAATTGTGTTGCAAGTTAGTATGAATGTTGAGTCAGATATAGAACTTTAAACTCATGAAGATGGTTAGATAGTAGAATGTTAAAGTCAGGTACCAAATACATATGGACTGGACATTGGGAATGTACGCTAAGCCATATAACCCTCATAACTGTGGCCTAATTACCTCTGTTGTTTTGTATTGTATTTATTATTATAAGAGAAAGAGTCATTTGTTGGACTGAAAGGGGAACCTGTAGGGGGAAATAAAATATACCTCAAACTTAAAAAAAAGGGAGAAGAGGATGGGGGTGGGAGGGTGGGACTGGAGGGGGGAATAGGGAGGGGACTGTGATTGAGATGTAACTTGAAGAAATAAAAAATAAAGGAAAATAATTTTAAAAAAAGAAATCTCAGCAAACAATTCAGAAATCTTTGCTTCAATATCTATGTACAAGGACAGATATAGACTAAAATGACATATCTTTTATGCATATAAAAGATCGATTAGAGATGTAAAGAAATATTTGAAGTAGAATGAAATTGACACAGAGAAGAGAAAGGTGCAAGAGACAGTCAAGCTAGTATAAGAGTAACACAAAAGCTACATGTAATAAATCTGATATAAGAGAGGAATCTACTACAACCTCCAATCGTCGGTTCCCTCTACATGAGGGACATCTCTAACTACTGGATTGTCTACGTACATTATGAAATAGAAATGCAACGGAATTTTATTGTCTCAAAGGTGGGATAAAGAAACATATACTTGTTTCCAGAATCTTCTGCTGAAATTAGGATCAACTGGCCTATAGTAATAGCTCGCTCACCCATGTCCCTGTTCCCCTTACCAATGCCTTCTGTTACCTTTCTCACTTTGTAGCTGCAAATAAAATGTCCTTAGGTCATTTTCCTAATACTTTCTTAAGTTAGAATTCTTATCTCATAGTGTGCTTCTGGAAAATCTTAAACTACTATGGCAATTATTCAAATATGGAGAATAGTTAAATCTGTACAATTGGATAAGATAACCCAGTGTGCAAATGAATGAGATCTGAATGATTAAAGCACTGAGAAAAGTGGCTGAGAGCCAAGAAAGACATACCAAGGGATATGTTTGGGGAAAAAATAATGCAACAATTTTCAAAGAAATTAGATGAAGACAACATCACACACACACACCAAAAAAAAATAATATAACTGATAAAAACAATGGTAATAAAAAAAAAGAAATGGACTCAAATAGAATAAAACCACATATTTTCTTGATACGTAAGTTTTAACAGAACTTAGATTTAAAATTATACGTGTTAGGTGATAACAAGAATGAAAGTAATTAACTATTCCAGTGAAAGATTAAATCAAACTTTGAAAAGTTTATTTAAAGAGAATAAGAGAGTTAGAGTACATAAAGTAAAGAAATTGGAGGCTGGAAGAAGTATCAAGATCCTCAAAGCCAAGACATAAAGAAATAATAAGAAACAAATGATAAATCGAGTCAAATGTTGACAGATAGAGGACGGCAGTCAGATAAGCCAAAGGCTCCAGCATAGAAATGACTGTTGACCCTAAAACAAAACATACAAAAAAAAAAAAAAAAAAAAAACAGCAACAGCAGTTTCCATACAGTACCTTGTCCAGACATCAAAGGATGGGGTGAGAAAAAATGAGATGACTAAGTATTCACAGTGGCTACAGCAGCTCTTTCAAGAAGTTTCATTGGTAAAGACTAGTAACTAGAGAAAACCTGGATGTGAAAATGGTTGTTTACATCACTGAGTTCACACCTAACCAAGAAGTTATTGGCAATTCATACCATGTGGGAGAGAAAAAAGCAGTTTTCTCTACTTAAGTGACACTGAGTGTTTAGAAGGTATTAGCTACTAACTATGCAGTTATGCTTTTCATCACTCATACAGTTCAATTAATACAACATGTACTTCAACATTTCTGTATACATGCAGATAGTTATGGAAGTTGAATACATAACCCAGTGTAAACAATGCAAACAATATCTTTTCCAACTACCTAGGTCCATCAGAATCTGAGTCTTCAGATCCAATAGTTTTTATTAGAAAAGTGAAATGGGCTCAAGGAGTAAGATGCTTTTCTCACATGTATTGGGGACTTGCATTTCATCCCTACCAAGTGGCTGTAACCCTAGGGTTGGGGATGTTGAGACAGCAGGGTCCCTTGGGCACACTTTTCCATCATGCTAGCTGGCTTATCAAACTCTCATATCAATGAGTGACTCTGTCTCTGCTATCAGAAACAAGGAAATCATGCAATTCACAGTCAAATGGATAGAACTAGAAAAGCTCATCCTGAGTGAGGTAACTCAGACTCAGAAAGATACACATGGCATCTACTCACTTATAATTGGATTTTAGCCATATAGTACAGGATAACTATCCTATAACCAACACACCAAACAGATCAGGAATATAGACTTTGTTACCTATTGATGGGTCAATTTGCCCTTAGGGGTGTGCAACCGAACTTTTAAATTATTATTTAACACTTATTTATTTATTACTATATTCACTTATAACAAATACCAACAATTTCTTAACTATTAATTCTTAAATTCCTACAACCCCTTTAATCTATCCACTAAACCTATTGATAATTATTTTTCTAACCTTTTAGAATGATACAGTCTCTGGGGCAGGTTCTCAGTCATCAGGAACACAGTCTTTGTTGTAGATTCTTTAACGCACTTAGCAGTCCTTTTTCTGGATCTCTCAGATGCAGGTTTGTCAGGGTAAGCTGGTTATTGCAGTCTCACCTTAAATAAGGTTTGATGCTTTCTTCTCTCGGGAGACCCCAACCCCTTCACATCAGCAACTCTGCTGCTCTACTTCATAGTCCTTAAAGCCAGACACAGTTTCCTTTAGGCCACTGTTCAGACAGATCAAACCCTTCTAGGCAAAAGCTGAGCAACAGGGTTTAGTCCTTGGCCTTTTGGTGTCTTGCTCAGGCTTTCTTTGCTCACCAGCTTCTTTCTGCTTCAGGGAGATCTGGCCATCAAATGATGGCCAGCACTTTTTTCAGAAGGACTCTTAGAGCTCTCTAGCATCAGGGGCCTCTTCTTCTTTCATGGAGTTCCATGCACTGTCCTTAAATAGGAGGAACTCTGTTTCAGATTAATTTTGGCTCTTCCCACTTAGCAGCTGAAAACAATGTCAGGTCAGATACCTTTTTTCTTTAAGTCTATTAAGTCTTCCCTGTTTTTCTGACAACCTTGTTTTTCAGTCCATTGAGTATTTCCTGTTTTTCCTGACTTCAACCTTGTTTTTCAGTCTATTAAGTCTCCTGTTTGTTTCCTGTTTTTAGTCCACATGCTGATAATGATCTTCATGCCCCGAATTAAGAGACAGTATCAGAAACCCCTATATATTTTCCAAATCTAACTCAATTTATCTAACTCCCTACAGGGGTGCTACCATGTAGGCCCTCCAGTGCAAGAGGAAGCTGGTAGCCCTCATATGACTGCTTAAGTGAGAGAAGCTGATATGTAGGGACACTACACATCAGAGAAGTGGGATGGGTGGGAGAGGGAGGAGAGGGTAGGAGGGTGGAATCGGGAGGGGTGGAAAGAGGGCACTATGATGGAGATGTAAATTGATGTAATAAATAAAAATTATAATAAATATATACATTGCTTTAGTACACTAAAATAAAAAAATAAGGAGAAGAAATATTGAAAGGATACCTGACACTGACCTGTGTCCTGCATGTGCCCCACACAAACACACACTCAAGAAGAAAGAAGTAGTGATGTGAAAGCAATTGTGGGAATATTTAGATGGAAGGAGATTATTAGCACAACAGTGGAGAAGGTGGCAAGGTTATGAGCAAAACACAGCAATATACATGTCTTAAAATCATTTTTATCACTTTGCACAGTTATCATAAAATAACTAAATGGGCTAGCAAGATGGATCACTAGGTTAAGATACTTGCCTCCTAGCCTGACAGCATGAGTCTGAACCTCTGCTTCTGACTTCTGAATTTACATGGTGATTTTAATGACTTATTATAGCTTAACAGATTATATTTAATGCTTGGAATGAATTAATGCCACCTTGAATTCAAAGACTCACACTTTGGTTTGAGCACAGTTTTTCAATAACATGACTCTGGGGAAATTCATTAGAATTATACAACAAAAAATAAAATGAATCACTTAGTTGATTAGCCAATTCTAAGTAGTCAGCTCTAAAATTACATACATACAAGTAACACTAAATGGACTCAGCAAGTTGTATTTCTATACTTATTCCTGTGTGGGTCGTGTGTGTGTGTGTGTGTGTGTGTGTGTGTGTGTGTGTGTGTAATGATAATGAAAGAAAAAGAAGTAATGAATTTGAGAGGGAGGAACAGGAGAGAGGTTGAAGGGCAGGGTCATGGTGTAAATGCATTATACATATATGACATTTTTTAACTAAAATTTAAAAATAAATAAAATGAATCATAGTACTCCATTTGTTTCTGTCACATTTCACACTTCCCCAGATCTGAGTGAGTACCAAAATGTGCTCATTGAAGAAATCAGTTCAGTAGTTGCCATACTGGCCAACATGTAATAAATATTAGCTCAAGTTGTAGCAAAATCCCTATGAGTGAAAATGAAATGAAATTGCTTTGCAATTGACTAAGCTAAGGAGTGCAGGTACCCTCTAACAGCATAAATCAAGTCATATTGTACAATCACTGACTATTAACTATTAACAGTTTTTTTTCTGCCAGATGAAAAAGATTCACCAAAGAAAAGATGCAAAATATATTACTACTAGGTTCCACAATACTCATGGATTCAAAATATTGTCATATTAGTCAAAATAATTACTGTGATAGCATGAGGCATTTTCAGAAGCTAGGAAAAATAGGAATTTGTTCAATGCATGCATTTTCCACTTCCTCTGTAGTCCGTTACACATAATTTTAGGGCTAGCAATCTAAGAGTACCAGAATAAGAAGCAAAAAATGTTTATATAGTGTCAGTTACTTTTATAATTTTTTATTTAAATATATTCAATATATTCAAATTTTAAGCCTGACAACAGAGTTTTCAATCCCCAATTATCCAAGGAATGGATAATAAGTAGAAATTATGAATTAAAAAGAAATTTTAATACATTTTAAATTACTCTCACTAAAGTTATCCTGAGTCCACTCAATACTAAATTCTTTGCTACATCTGTAAAATATTGATAAGCTTACCAATAACAGAAAAATAAATTATAATATTATAAGGAATGCTGGGAGATTATTATAAACAATTATGTGTATCAGCCATATTCCACTTAAATTATTAGTAATGATTTTAAGCAATCTTGCTAGATTTTTCAGTCACATCTTATCTCCAAGCTTAAATGAAAAGAAAAAAAACTAAAAACTGTCAAGTCAACATGATTCTATAGAACTTTTCCTAATACTAAAATTTCTATTTCCATTGTGTAGGGGAAGAGTGGATTGTGCAATCTTATGGATAACCCATAGTTTTGGAGTCAGATTGCTTATATTTAAATAGAGATACCTGTAATCATTAGCTTGATGACCTTGATTAAGTTAAATCATCCTTGTTTCTCATTTTTCATCTATATGATAACACATATTATAGAAACCATCTTTGTTGAGATGGCTAGGTTTCCCTTACTAGGTCTCTAGTCTCCAAGATATAGTACAAGTTAACCATTTTAACTATACAATCATTTTTACATTAAAAACACCGTAAGTCTCTTTCTTATGTGTATTACATCAGTAAATTACACAAAATGAGCCCCAGTGGGAGTGATTCATGATACTGTCAAGAGTATCTTCTAACAGAGATAACAATACCCTATCAATCTTTTCCCTGCTCTTATCTCTGGAATGGATACTTCATGGATCATGGATTGTTCCATGAAGTATGCTTGGAAATAAATGTCACATTGATTGAAGTGAAGACAGATATAAAATCTGGTCCCTGTCACTGTGAATTGTAATTCCAACCTACTAAGGCCATGCTCAATGGCTTAAAACTAAAAAGGTTCATTTTCTGTTCGTGTTACCTTCCATTATGGCAATGCAGGTAATTGTAATCCACATTGGTGTGAATCATGAACTATATGGGGCAAAGCCCCTTTTCAGGGAATAAAGCTAATGTAGTTCTTACTGTACTAAAGCTATCAGAGCTTACTTACTATGACTATCAGAAATAAAAGAAACAGAACAGGTATCAGTTTGTTCAGACTTCTTTCCAGAACAATTGCATCATTTCATCACATTTTTCTATTTAAAGTAAATCTTATGGCCATTTCTGACATCAAGGCTCTACCTGGAAGGAAAGTATTCAAAAATATCACGGAGGAGCAACAAGCCCTATTGAGGACCACAATCTTCTGCCATAAGATACCTAAGAGTAAAATCTTTACATATTTAATACATTATTACATGCATTCCTTATAATTGATGCTAAACCTAACTATAATCCTTCAGATAGAGTTAGCAACAACGATTTAATGAAATGGGATACACGAAGTACCTAATATGTAGTTTGACACTGGGCAAGGACTGGGTGGAAATTCTTATCCCCATTTCAATCTATTAAAGCGCTGTGTTTCTTGGTGGAGAATGTCTAAGCTGTGAGTAGTGGATCACACTCCTGTTCCATGTATGTGATATCTCCAAAGTCAAAAAATCATTGTCTAAAAGCTAAATGTGCTAAAAGTAAGCTCTGCAAACGACGCTTGGCAATGTGTGTTTTGGCAAGCATGTGCCGTGTAAGGAAGTCCTGCTGGCGCTGTCATCACTTCCCAGTGGCTCTGTCTTAGAAGCGTTTCTGAGAAGAACATGATGAAGTTCTTTCTGTGCCAGCTGCATTACCTCAAAGAACTTCTCAACCCACTTCCACTTCCCAATAAACATTTCTTTCTTATTGCACTTTCTCAATTTTTCACAAAGTCCAGAAAGTTGCCCACTGCAAAATGGCCTCACACCCTATGCAGATATTTTCTTATTAAATCCTAAAAGTGTGAGCAAAATTGTAAATGCATGCCCTTTTGAAGAAATGCTTGAGGCCACAACTTTAAAACCGTGCTGCAGTTGTTTCTAACACACTGAAAGGACAGTGGAGTGATCCATATCAAGCAATAGTAAATTGTTTCCTTTGATTTAGTTCCCATAGCTTCATGGTTACATTCTGTTCTTAATATTTCAATTATCTTTTACTTTTGCAACAATGAAAATTGGTAATTCTCTTTGCAATAGACTCAAATACAATAATGCCTATTCTTTCAAGGAAATAATTTAATCTGCTCACATCTTATTGTACGTATTACACTGCATACAATTCCCAAGGCTTTGTTTTCCTGTTTATTCCAAATATGTCCAGTGTAACCACATTTAGAAATATTTCATCTATCTACAACACAATTGCCTTTGATAATTCAAAGTGACTCAGAAGAAAATCTGATCATAATTCATATTTGTTTTAACTCTGAAATAGAGTAACAAAGAAAATAAAGCAGTTTCCAGCCCCCTTTATTTCGATGGCCTATCCTGGTAACCAGAATTATTCAATACAGGAGACAAGCCTTTGCTTGGCATCGGATATATCATCTGTTCTTACTAGTTCAACAGTGTTAGAGTTTTAATAGTATGCTTAAGCCGTGAGGCATCTCACACTACACTCTCTGCTTGAAAGCATGAGTCGTCAGAGTTCTTGCCTCAAAAGTGTATCAGTGAGCGTTGTAGAAAAGTTTTCTTTTCTACATTTTCCCAAGCAGGATATTTCCAAGGATGTCCACCTCACAGCCTTTCTGGGTTATGATGCTGACATCGTACAAGATCCAAGGTGAACAAGAAGGAAGTTGGGAGCATTGTAGAGGTCTATGATAATTGAGGGCATTGTGGGATATGTGGAAATGTGGCCTCTGGATATTCAAGACCACATTTGCTGAGCATATCAATGCAGAAAGACACTCCCTTAAGAACTGAAACCTAATATGCCAAGAAATATCAGAATGGCATGGACATGAAGTCCTCTCAAAGAAATGTTCTCTAAAACTTTACATAATCTAACTCTCTGAAATTGAGAGAAATCTGTTTAATTGATTAAACTCTGACAATATCCACAGGTAAATATAATATCAAGCAATATGTGAACAGGTTACTGAATCATGATCAAATGGAGTTTCTTCAAGATATTTGTGATTTGATGCAAGTCAATGTATTTCACCTCCCTAACATATGTCAGTGCCTCATCATACTCCTTCAGATAGCTTTAGCACTTTCCTGAAATTTACTCCAAAGAATCAATATATGTGTTTGCTTGCCACATAGATCCCCTTGGCAGTGTCTCTAAGGTCTTCTTTATCATCTTAGCATTTTCAGTGCAATCTGTCCTTTGATAACATTCACATACATTTATTGAGTTTGAGTACTACCTGAATATCAAACACCATGTGCATGCTGATGGTGTAATCCTATCTGACATCTAGCCAAGTGCTTTAAAAAGGAAAATATAATTATTTTCACTTAACCTTTTTCTGTACTAGGTATCATCATCATCATCATCATCATCATCATCATAATAATAATAAATAGCAAGTAATATATTAGAGCATTCCTACATTTTCTGCACTCTACAGTTGAGAAACTTATGACTTAGGAAGGTTAAATGATTTGCCCAGTGTCTCAAACCTAAGAAACACTACAGTCCACATAAGCCAAACAAATCTATCTTCAGATTGAATGTTTGATCCATTTGAGCACATGATAGCCTTAAAATTATAGATTCATTAATTTAAGCAAGCTAACAAAATAATATTATTTTTTAAGAAAATTTTACCAATTCATCAAAACACTATGTGTATTTAATGTGACTACATTCAGAGTCCATTAAAAGTTTCATAGCTAGAGCCGGGTGTGGTGGCACATGCCTTTAATCCCAGCACTCTGGGAGGCAGAGGCAGGTGAATCTCTGTGAGTTGTAGGCAAGCCTGGCCTACAAAAGCAAGTCTAGGATAGCCAGGGCTCTGTTACACAGAGAAACCCTGTCTCGAAAAACAAACACACAAAAAAAATGTTTCCTAGCTAGAAGCTACTGGCCAGTACTGTGAATTTGAAAATTCAAATAAATTTAAATTCCTGGCCTTGTAACCTATGAGAACACATCCATTCACTCCACAAATATTTTACTGATTTCAAAAGAAATATGTACCTATGTCTATTTAAAAACGTTCCTCTGGTCATTAAATGATAGATGTTCTTACAAAAACATTCATGAAGTTCAATGTAGAATTATTTGTGTCAAGGAAGGAAATGTACTACTAAGTTGTAAGCTTACATTCAGTAATGTGCCTTTATTCTACTCACCTCTCAGCTTGCACAAAGGCAATTTTCCTAATGAAATATTTGTATATGGCAATGGGACATTTTGAAGTATCCAGCATTAATTCATTGTTGTCAGTGTGCAAAACCTTCTCATGAAATCCTGAAAACCACTTTTGACATAGTAGCTGTTCCAGGCACTAGGTGAAATGGGTGCGCTTACCTCATCTCTGGATCTTATTTTATTGGTCTCTCAGGAAATGACATTTCAATTTCTTGAAGGAGGATTAAAGATAAGAAGTCTGTGAGCATGAAACTCACTTCAGTCAAAGGCAGTGCTTTTCTTTTTTTTTTGGAGAACTAATAAGATTTATTGGGGTTACTTACAGAAATATGGGTGTGGGGTTACTTACAGGAGCATGAATGACTCAAAGACAGGTACATTACTTAACCTCCCTGACCCAGAGTGAGTGACAGCCCATGGAAACTGGAAGCCTGAAGTTCACTGAGAAGCCTTCAGGCATCTCAGCAGACTGAAGAGTGTCTTTTCCAGGCAGATCAGCTGATCTTGACTCTCTTCTAGGCCGTTTGGCTTATCTGAGAGAGTCTTTTAGCAGTCCTTTCCGGTTATATGTGCTTGTGGACAGAGGGGCCTAGTGTATCTGGTGAGCTTCAGGGACTTCCTGAAGGTTTTGACTTGTTTACTTCCTAAATTTTAAGGAGCTTTCTTGAATGATGTAACGTTCACTACCCTTTAGAATATCATGTGTCTTAATTAGCTGTTCTGCAAGACGAAATATTTGATCTTAAATGGCATTTTAGTGATTCTCCAGGTTAGGTCCTAGAGAAGTTTCTCTACACCTCTGCTGTTTCCACAGCTGCACACCGATTATGCCTCCCCTTTCACCTTTAAAGGTCCATTGCTGGGAATGAAGTGCCAGTTTTCTGAGACTCTCCACCTTAAGTTACTACCCTTCACTGGGTGATGGGATAGGGAACTCTATTCCTGCCAGTCCTTCTTGGATGGACTGGGATTTTTTCCCCCCACTCAGTTCTGTTTTAGTAAAGTTTCTTATTTTACTTTGCTGTTAAACTACGTGTTTTCAGCCATTGCACCCACCCTGTGATAGGGTTTACCCAATATTCTCCAGTTCACTCCCTAGAGATTTTAGCATACCATTCTTGTGTGTGTGTGTGTGTGTGTGTGTGTGTGTGTGTGTGTGTGTGTGTG
>CAJQZJ010000398.1:3768560-3792236 GCA_907164525.1 Lophiomys imhausi
GTGTGTGTGTGTGTGTGTGTGTGTGTGTGTGTGTGTGTGTGTGTGTGACCCACTGCCTTCCTAAGGTAATTATTGTTTTCTTTTAAATATCATCAGCACAAAGCCCCTCAATCATGTCAGTAGGAAGGGAAATGAGAAAACAAAACAAAACAAGCCACCCCCACCAACAACAACAATAGCAACAACACTGTCCTGACTGTTTCCTCTCCCATCTTGCCCAAATTTTCTGGGAATTTTTCTTTAAAAGACCACAGTTTATCATAGAACTGTCTGGTTTTACTCAGAATCAGTTGAGGATGCTTTGTTGTTTTTTTTGTAACAGAATATTTTTATTTATAAACACTTATATTTATTAATACTTAACAAGTATCTATAAAATTCATACATCTTATAATCTAAAACCTATAATCTAAAATCTACAATTCATCTAAGAATACCCTAATACCTAATAACACTCTAATACTTATCTAAAAACAACTAACACTATTTTAACTTTCTTTTTTTAATTTTTTCCTTTATTTTTTATTACTTCAAGTTACATCTCAATCGCAGTCCCCTCCCTATTCCCCCTCCAGTCCCACCCTCCCACCCTCAACCCCCATCCTCTTCCCTTTTTTTTTCTTTTAAGTTTAAGGTACATCAGTGCTTTTCTTAGACCTTTCTCTGTTCAGGGCTAAAGCTCCCCCAGCACTACTAGAAATCACCTTCCTAATGATTCACCAGCTGGTTTCCTCACTAGAGTTGTACTTAATCAGAAGGAGGCACTTGCACACAGCCATACTTCTCAACAGAAAGTGGCTGTGGCTTGGCAATGAGATGGACACTTTTGAAAGACTATGTCAGCTCGAGAAGATCCAATAAGATTGACAGAGGACTCAACTCTAAGTACCCTGTTTCTCACCTCCCTCCCCTGCCAAGGACTGCCTTGATCACCTTCTTACCAAGAGAACTTTCCAACACCCTTTTGTATGCAGCCATTGCACCCCAGGATTTGATTCCAGGGACCCAAACCTAAACCATCACTGGAACTTTGAATGTTCTGAAACTCAAATGTTCTGACACCTGACTTAGATTCACTATGAACCTGCCTTCAGTTTAACAGTAGTGTACTGTAGATTGAATTTCTTTCTGAATTAAATAATATCCTTTTAAATTTTAAGTGTGTGTGTGTGGGGGGGGTGTTGTGTGTGTGATGTGTTGTGCAAGTACCTCTGGAGATCAGAAGAGAACTTCAAATGTCTCTGGTACTAGAAATACAATAGCTTGTGAGCTGCCTGATATGAGTGCTGAGAACTTTAGTAGGGTCCTCTGAAAAATCAACATGTCCTCTTAACTACTAAGCCAGGTTCTCTAGTCTCAGACATTTCTTTTATAATTTGAGTTCTTGTTCAATTTTCTCTCCAGTTGTAATTTCCTAATGATTCTGAATTTATTTACTTGCATTGCACATTGGGGAGTAGAAAGCAAAATGGGAAAGTAGAAGGGGAGAGATTGTTTGGATTCACTTTAGAGCATTTTTCTCAGTATCTGAAGTTCGGTGCTTCAACCAGTATATCCAACAATTTCTCCTCAAAAATATCGGTCAAAATTTCAATATCAGAAACAGTAAAGCGTTAAAGAGAAAGTCCTGTGAGTTTGGGGCAACAGATCCAGATTTTTGTGGCAAGGGCTTATGGTGTCTGCAAGAAAGTTGGAGGAGGTTCTTAATGCACCTAAGGCAATAAAAAAAATGGGAGGAAAAAGTATTGCCTTTAAGCTACACTTAGAGTCTTCTCCAAACATAGTCACATGAATAAAACATTACTCAAAACTCTGAGAAGTCAAATGCAGCCAATAACCACCACCTGCCTAGAGAATTACAGACCATCAACATATATCTGCTTTATCCCTGGCCGTTTTTTATATTTTAATAACAGCACTGTTAAAACTCAAAGTATATATTTCACATGAAAATGTTGAAGCTAGAAGTTAAAGACACATTGAAAGAGAATTCTTTCTTAGTTAACTGATTTTACATATGAATAAAATGAAAAATTATTTTGAAATATTTCCTGAGTAGCAGTTTCCAGAAAAGAGAAACCTGGTTCTAGCCATTGAGGAACATGACCAAAACTTGGGATCACACACCCTTCTAAGCATTCACAGTTCAATGATTATTGATCAAGTCACAGCCGGTCATATTTGTGAAAAGTACACGTTCCATAAGTAAAACTCCATGAAAAATTTTGAATATGACATTAAGAAAAAAATTGAGATCCAGAAACCAAAGTGTTTATTATGGTTAGGTAAGTTTCCTTGGATTCTGATTGGGCATTGTAGCTCAATGGAGCTGCACAGTCTCAACCATCACGTCCCGAGGTTTCTCCATCCCTCTTTAGCTGCTGCTTCTGCTTTCGCTAACTGGCTTCCTGTAGGGTTCAACTATTCCTGTCCGCTTCTGTCAGCTGACACCAGACAGAATTCGAGATGAGCCTGCCTGGCTGTCAGCTCCAATGTCTGTGCCTTCCGCTTTAGTTCCTTGTTCTACTTACTACCTCCCAACTACATCCTGTCTGGCTCACTGCAGCTGTTTCTCTAGAAATGTCTTTTGCTTCAGGGATGATCGAACGGGAACTATGCACCAGGTCCTTGGCAGCTGTCTCAGCTTGGATTTCCTTTCTCCTTATGTAACGCTTGTAGTTTAATCTCCCTCTCCTCTTTACTAAGGAAATGTGTCTCAGTCCCTGAGATGGCAGCCTCAAGCAAAGGAGCTTCTCATTTACAAGAACTGTGCTTAAGGGGAGGCAAACTGTTCAGCCTGTCTCATGCCCTTTATCCTGTCTCCCCACACTCATGAAAACTGCTTCCACAGTTCTTTGTGATTCTTTCCACACTGTTGTTTTTCCAGAAAGGGTTTGCTTCAATGTGTAACTTTTCTTCCTAAAGTTTCCTGGAGTCTTATAGCTCCTGTTCTTGCTGGATTTGGATTTATTGTATATGTGGGCTCAAATTTGTCAGAACTACCACCAACTTTCTTTTACTTTGTTAGCATCTTTGGTCCATTTATAACACGAAGATAAAGTGCAAATAGTGTCAAATGCCTGTAACTCCACTACTAGGAGTGAAGGCAGGAAAGTTGAAAGTACAAGGTCAAGTCAGCTATGTATTAATGTGTTTGAAGCTACCCTTGGCTATAGAAGATTGTATTGTAAAGAATAAAAAAAGAAAGTCAAAATTAAAGAAAAAATTTCTTTTTAGTTCTCAGTAACAATTTAGTAATTAGTTAAAAAAAACCCAGATAATTTTTGTTATTCATACAAAAATATTTTTGAGTATATCTTATATGCAAACACTATACAAGACATAGGAAATGATGAATAGTGCAGTCTATGGTTTATGGTATGTGCTGACCACATTCTTTCCCAGTGTCATCACAATTTTAAACAAGAGGAAGACAACCAAACAAAGAAACAAACAAAAAACCCAAGTTACAGTGTTGAAGTAACTTGCTTATGACTTTTGGAGAATATGCCCTCAACTTCCCTTCCTTCCTCCAGGAAGCTTCGGGCTCTAGCCTGAATCAGCTCAGATTGATTCTGCCAATTCTCAATCTTTGCTTGGTACAACTGATTATATTATTCTGAGATGTTCCTATTAATGAAATTGCCAGCTTTTAGAAGACAGGATTTACGAGGAACGCCAGAACTGAATGCAGTAAAACACAAGTTTCAGCAAGTAGCTGCCAAGAATTTCTTTTCGTCATATCCTCAATATAGATATACAAAAGGATTAGAAGTAATTAATAGTAAGAGAGCCTTTTCTAGGGGAGTGATTTCCTTGCTTTTCTCCTTGCTGTGAGGAGTGCCTGACCTGAGTAACAAACAAGTAGAAAGGATCCAATTGGCTCTTAGTTTCAGGCATTTCAATACATCACCTCGGAAAGGTATGATGGAAGAGTATCCACATCATGAAGACAAAGAACTAGCTGGATTTCTCCTTCTCTTTCTTTCATGACATCCAGGGTCAAGTTTAAAGGGTAGTTCATCCCCCATTCAAAGGAATCATGTATTTGTCTTAAACAGCCAGTGGTTGTTTATTCTATGTAAGGATGAAGAAAGTAAGCAAAAACAAAGCAAACAAACAAATAAACAAACAGTGGTGGAGAAGCAATATTTCCTGAGTTTGACAGCCACTACCTAAGGATTAAAATTCCTGCCCTAGGGGATAATGTCAGATCTTGTTATTTATGTTGTTCCTAGATTTAGTATTAAACATCAAAGCATATTAACACACATACCAAAATATATTAAATTACACAAAACCACAAAATAATATCATGCACTAGAGTTGCATTTCAGCAAGATTGTACAACTACAAAAGTATTTGCTTCAGGTTATTAGTAGTATTAGTAGTCATAGTAGTAATAAATGCATATGTGGGGGTGCACCTGTGTGTGTGTGTGTGTGTGTGTGTGTGTGTGTGTGTGTGTATGTGTGTGTGTGTGTGTGTGTCTACATACAGGTGCACCAGCTCTTGTAGGGCATGTGAAGGTCAGAGGTTGATGACAAGATGTCCTCCTCAATTGCATTTCACCCAACTTTTTTTGAGACAAGGTCTGTCACTGAAGCTGGAGTCACTAACTGGCAAGACTGGCTGGCCAGTGCACTCTTGGAACCTCTCTGACTCTGACCCTCAATTTTGTGATTACAGAGTAGTTTTGTGGATGCTAAGAATTTGAACTCAGGTCTTCATGCTTGCACATGAACACCTTAAAAACTCTTATTCATTTTTTCTCACTCCTCAGTAAAGAATAACATTATGAATTATGTATGACATGCTTACTAGGTGTCTAATGTTTAAAGACATTTTTATATGGTGTAAAATACACACATATATCATGCCATGCTGATCTTCTCTTTAGCTTTTTATCATGTTTAACTGTTTATTTATGCAAAATGTACCTTACATTTTAATTAGTGTACAACCCAACTGAAATATGCTTGTTTTTTCATTCTGAAGTACTTAGGTTGTTTATACTTCTAAGGTACTTAAAAATACTAATTTATGAAACATTTGTACATATTGCATTAAATAAGAGTGCATTTCTCCCTATATTTATAAATAAAATTTCTTTGTTTTAGATTATGTATATCTCAAGTTTTACTTGATACTGATGATTGATGTCAAAAATAGTGCTACCAGTTAATACTCCTACCGACACTATGTTAGTTCACTATTTCTCCTCAGCTTTGCCTAAACAAAGATTTACCTTTAAGAGTTCTTACACTGGCCCAGCAGTGGAGGCACACACCTTTAATCTCTGCACTGTAGGCAAAAGCAGGAGGATATCTGTGAGTTTGAGACCAGCCTGGTCTACAAAGTGAGTCTTGGACAGCCAGGGATACACAGAAAAACCTTGCCTCAAAAAACCAAAACAAACGAACAAATAAGAGTTCACTGTGTTTTAATTTACATGTTACCACCATGAGGGAAGTTATTATATTTGAGTTTTCTTACCCTTATCCCCCTTTCCCTCTTCTTCTCCTCAGATAAGGGGAGTCCTTCACACACACACCCCGTTATATCACCCCACCTCAGCTTATCAAGTCTCATCAGGACTAAGAGCATCCTCTTCCACTGAGAACAGAAAAGACAGACCAGTTAGGGTAAAGTATTCCACAAATAGGCAACAGAGTCCATGTCAGAGACAGTCCCCCACCCCAACCCCAGCTCCATTTGCTAAGGGATCTGCATGAAGAACAAGCTGCCTATCAGCTACATATGTGTAGTGGGCCTAGGTCCAGTCTATATATTCTTTCTTTTCTGTTCTTGTGAGAGTTGGGAGTATCTTATCTCTGACTCCTTGTGTCAAATGTTTCTCTGATTCATGACTTTTCTTGCCCCTCAATTAGACATCACTGTTTGAGATTAAAAGATTAAAAGTGTGTACTAAATTCTAGCTGGAAGGACTAAAGGTGCATGGTGTGTTCTGTCTATATTCCAGCCAGAGAGATTAAGGATATGTATTCCAGCCAGACAGATTAAAGGTGTGCACTGTACTCTAGCCTGATCACACAGACCTAGGTCTTTGGATGTGTTCTCTTGCCAGAGCAGCCATGTTGCTGGAATAAAATTCCTCTACAATTATGGTAGCCTGTCATTTAAACATTTTTAATCTATTATATTCAAATTCATTTATATTTTCTTATATCACATATAGTTACTATATAATATTAACTAAAGATCATGAACTCAGGAAAAGCATAAAAGATTGAATATCCTGCTGGAAACAAACAAGAACTATTTAGCCACAATTCAGATACTATTTCTTCACCAGAAAGCAAAGTGGCAATACAACTCACTTATAAACTGTGGCAAACAATGAACTATTTAGAACAAACAATATGCTAACAAGTCCTGATACAGAGAACTTTCAATGTCAGTGGTGTGCATAGCTGTTGTGTTAACATTAAGAGATTACTTATAATCTACATATTAAAGTTTTGTTTCTATATTTACTTTTAAGTGTAATTTATCTTTCCACATTTAAGTATTTTCATGCTTCCTTGAGACATTATATGAAAGAAGATGCAATTTTCCCCAAATTCTCACAGGCATTATCTTGAATTTTCCATCAGTTACTTGCTGTTACAATATGCAACATTGTGACACAGACTTGGATAGAAAGTGGGGATGTGGACATGGAGGCTACATTCTGTCCTAAGCCCCTCTCTGGAGTTTCTAATCCAGACTATGAGATTAAAATCCTCCTCTTCCTCATATTCTCTTTGTCATATTGCTTTATCTTTCCTCAAGACTAAATTAACACAGATAGCTGACTATGGACTGAAAATTCCGAAATTGTGATCCAAACCAAATCTTCCTTTCTTTACATTGTCTCTCTCTCTCTCTTGTTCATCAAAATGACAAGACTCTAACACACTCATTGATGTGCAATGATACCTTTATTGTATTTCATATTGTCAGGTTCATTTATTATCATCTTTGCTATTATTCTTGAAAAAATTCTTAATGATTCTTAGAATTTCATTATTTCTGTGAATTTTTAGGTTCAACTGGTTAAAATAATATGAAAGTGTTTGTCAGTTCAATTGTATTTTCTTGGATATTTTTGAATCTGAGGATTTCATACATGAGAACACTGCATTTGCATCATACTTGTTTTCAGGCTCTTACAAGCTTTTATAGTCCATCTGCCTCCTTTTCTTCCATCTTCAGTATTCATCTTGTGGGCAAATATACTTTTGGTTTCTGAACATTGCATGCATAAAGTTATTGTGTTACTCAAATTCTTATTTCTGTACTACCCATATCTGGTTGCAGTCCTTGTTCTGAGAATCCCATGTCAATGTTGAGTAAATACTGCTCTCCAGTTGTACCTGATATGCCAATAGAACAACATACACCCAATCACTGAGCAGGAGAGAAAATAGGGCTGGACTTCCTGCCCTCCAGATGAGAAGGACTTGGAGGAGAAGAAGGGGGTTTGGCCACAAGAGCGGTCTAGAAAAGATGAGGAAAATTAAGCTGGCCAAAAAAAAAAAAAAAAAAAGCACAAAAAGGAAGTAACTGAGAGATTTTGGCAAAGAGGGAGTCAGACTACCAGAGAGGATTAAGAACAGATCAAAACTGCTCAGAATTGTAGAAAAAATTGATAAATTATTTACTAGTATTTAAATTATATTTAATTGGTTTGGCAACTGTTAATCAATCCTTAACCTGCCATTATAAATGAGCACACAGACACCATATGGATTTTAACAAGCCTTGAACTGAATTTTTCAATCCTAATGGATCTAAGCTAGCTCATAATTCTATTACCTAAATTTGACCCCATAAATATATACATCCCTTTGGACTGCTATCCTCCATGCTATGCGGATGTTCCAGGCCATGTGGAATGATCTTCTTTAATCTATCCTATGGTATGTGTCCTCCTTACCTGTTCCTGGCTTCCCCTTGGAGCTTCTTCTTCCTTCCAAGATTATCTCTGTCTTTCAAGCCCACACACCTTAGTCCTACCTATTTCTGTCTTTGCTCAATCTCAGACCTCAGCACTTTATTCATCAAATCAGAGACAATGCAAGTAACAGACACCAAGCAGGACCAATTAATCAACATTCAGAATGCTTAACATCACCCCATCAATTCCCTCCTTTTGTCTAATAAAAAGGTTAAATTTTTTAACTCATATAGTAAAAATAATAAGACCAAAATATGAAACAATCAAGAAAACCATATATAAAAGTTGTACACATAATTTTTAGCCTATTTGTACCAAACAATCTTGAAGAAGAAAAAAATCATCTATGTATATTGATGTATATAAAGTTCTGAGCTTAAATATTTTCTTTCATATCCTATATTTTATTTTAAACCCTAAATAACTCAAGTTCAATTGAAATTTTATATCTATTATGTCTTCAACCCCATCAAAGACATAAGAAGGGATAAAGTTATTATTTCACTGAGTAGGAAGCATAGGAGAGCAGCTTCCAAAAAGATATATGACAATTTGCTGCCAAGACAATCCCAAATATCTCTCAACATCATTGGAGCATAATCTTCAGCCTTCTGGCCAAGCATTTCTCATAGACGAAATTGTGCACCAGAAAATAAGAAAGATTTTCCCATTCTGTCTCTTCAGAATTAGGCCATCGACTTACCTGCATTTAAGCTCTGTTCCTTCTTTGGACTGTATATAGTCTGTAGAGACAGCAGGGGCATTTTTGCCCAGTAGGAATTATCTCCTGATGGCATATTTCTTTTTGATTCTCATTGTCTTCTTCCAAGTCAAATGGGAGCTGTGAGGAGCTGACTGTCTCAAGTCAAACAATTCTTAACATAATAAAAACATCTTTAAAAGCCATTTTCTGTATGCCTCTGAAGGTTTTGAAGACATCTATTATTTTATTTATTAATCTATCATCTATCTATCATCTATCTATTTATCATGTTTGAACAAGAAAACTATATATTCTTAAAAATTTATTATCTGTTTAATCTATTAAGCCTATTTTGTGATAAATTAAGACTAGTATTTGACATGACCAGGAGCTTGATTGGCCAGCAATCAACCTGTATTACCCAGACTCTTAAATAGATTGCAATAGCAACCCATAAAAGGATTGGAAGTAGACTGTACTTTTAAATGAGTTGTATAGGCACAATACCTTATATAAGAGTTGAAATATACATAATATGTGTCAAAATATAAAATCCTATACCAATGAATCAAAATAATCTTATTTTTAACAATATACAAAATTATATACCAATGTGTCAAAAGATAACCTTATTTTGAGAATAACAATAGCTCAAAGTTTCAGAGCAGATTCTATATTATATATCCATATCCCCCCTTTTTCTTTTCAAGTCCTTTCCCCCTATATAAGAGAAAGAAGAATAAAGAAAAGAAAAAGAAATAGAAAACTCCTTTAATCTAATTTCCTTTACCTTGCTTAACAAGATCATTTACAATTTGTAACCAATCCCATAAACAACATTTATAACATCACAAATGAGCAAAAAAATCATCCACCCTACCTTTTGGGAATGGGGCATCACTCTCTTAAAATTTCTTCCTGCTGAATTCAGATGCAGAAAATCTGTTTGGGGACCCAAATAAAATGAAAAAAAAATGGTTAAGCAATTTCATAGTAACATTTATTGTCCATTCTCTATGTGCTCAGCAATTTAAATGTCCTCAGCAGTTTGTAGTCTGAAGTTGAACTTTGGATGAGAAAGTTCAGGGCTTCATTGAGGTCCTGGCTAGACCAGTCTGTGAGGCTGGACCATCTGGGCTTGTTTTGTCTTTTTTGGTGTTGGTCCCTTTGTTCTGAGAATACATAATTTCTCACAATAAACATATCTTTCTCTCTATTTTTTCTTTCAGGACAGGATTTCTCTGTGTATCCTTGTCTTGTATTCATTTTGTAGACCATGCTGACCTTGATGAAGGTCAGGAACCCACATGTCTTTGTCTCCTAAGTGTTGGGATTAAAGGCGTGCACCATCACTCCCAGCGATTAACAAATCTCCTTCAGGGCAAAATGTCTCTTGAAACCAGTTCTCCTGTGGGAGCTTCACATCTAATGAGACTGGCTTGTGACCCCTTTCTCTTTACATCTTCAAAAATCTCTTATATTTTAGCATTGCCAAATGACAAAAGTATCCTTTTTACCTCCCACCAATATAGGGAAATCAAAGACATCTAAACAAAAATCAAGCAAAGAACAAGAACATTCCAAAAGTCTTGGTCTAACCATGTCATCCCATGTTGCAATTAAAGTTCTTTCCATTATTGCCTGGAATCTAGCTTTGACTGTATATCCTTGGTGGGCCTTTCCCATATACTCTTGATAAGCATCTAGTAGCCAGGAAGTTGTGAGTTCCAGATGCCATCGATTTCTTGTCTATCGGGAAGGGCCTCCCTCCTTTCCCCGTTATCATTGCCAGCAACTTGGCATTCTATTTGTAAGCTCTCTCCCTTAAGTCTATCCTAGTCAGATCTTTCTCAAAAAGTAGAAACTACATAGAACTACAATTGTCAGTGTAAAAATCATCTGCATATTAAGAGAAACAAATTCAATTGGAACCCAAACGTATTGAGACATTATGAATTCCTCCATTTTTTAATTAAGTGCTTAATTTTGCTCTCAAGCTCTGTTTAGAAGGCCTCTGGTTATTTAGCATATAAGGACAGCCTTAATTCTCCACCTTTGCTGTAAGGTAGTAGCTATTGTTAAGGGAAGCACACCTTTGAAATGCATTCGGGTTTGGTTCCCCACTCTTTGGATAGGAAACCGCCTTTCACCTAGGCCTTCTCAGGCTGTAAGCATGGATTCTAATTGCTGTAATGGGGCGTCATATGTAGAAAAAATGGCTAAATTATTTACTATTATTTAAATTATATTTAATTGGTATGGTGGCTGTTAATCCTTAACCAGCCATTAAAAATGAGCACACAGACACCATATGGATTTTAACAAGCCTTGGCCTGAATCATGCAATCCTAATCCAGAGATGATAGCTCATAATTCTATTACCTAAATATGACCCGATATATACATATGTCCCTTTGGACTGCTATTCTCCATGCTATGCCGACATTCTAGGCCATGTGGAATGATCTTTTTAAATCTACCCCATGGTATGTGTCCTCTTTACCTGCTCCTGGATTCCCCTTGGAGCTTCTTCTTCCTCCCAAGATGATCTCTGTCTCTCAAGCCCACACACCTTAGTCCTCCCTATTTCTGTCTTTGCTCAGTCTCAGACCTCAGCATTTTATTCAACCAATCAGAGACAATGCAAGGAACAGACAGCAAGTAGGACCAATTAATTAACATTTAGAATGCTTAACATCACCCCATCACAGAATAGTGTTCTAAAGCTTGATAAACAAATAATATAATAGAGTCTCAATTATTTGGTTGCTAGCATAGATAAGAGAGAGAGTGAGAAACAAATACAATCTTATATAAAATTAACACTAACAGAGAACCCCACAGTCTTTATATTTTGGCTTTTTGGCTAGGTACTACTCTCTACATATTGCAAACTGTAGCCTCTTTAATAAAGTGTAAGAGGTGCACTTCTCTACAGGTATATGTTTAAAAGACACTTGGATACTATATTACATTGGTGATATGGTAGTTATATATTTTCCTCTTTTGCATAGGAACTCCATCCATGGGTTCTTAGCTAGATTTACAGTTCCATGCATGAGTTCCAACTATTTGAATGGGCTTTAGGTCCAACTAGATAGCTATTTGTTGTCCCCAAGTTTTGAGTACCACTATTGCTCTGTTGAAGCTCTCTTATTTGTCTCATCCTTGTAGTTTTCTATAGTTCATTCTGCCTCCTTCAATAATGGCCCTATTCCTACTCTTTGGATTCTTAAGATACTTTCGCTTTTATACTCAAGACTAACGATTAATATTTATGATCCAGAAATGTGAAAGATCATGCAGCATTTTTTTTCTGGGTCTGGGTTACCGCACTGGTATAGTATATTCCAATTCCTTCCATTTACCTATTCATTTCATAGTTTTATTATTCTTTGAAGCTAATTAGAATTACGTATACATACTAAATTTTCATTATCCATTCATGAGTCAACAGACATCTAAATTGTTTCCATTTCCTAACTATTGTGAACAGAGGTGTGATGAACATGACTGAAATTTCATATCTGTGGTAGAATATCCAGTCCTTTGGGCATATGCCAAGAAGTAATATAATATGTATACTATTTTATATATGTATATATGATATATATTTTCAGTTTTTTGAGGATTACCCACACTGATTTCCATAGTGACTATACAAGTTTTCAATTCCACCAACTGCAGATAAGCATTGCCCCTTACCTACATGTTTGCTAAAATATTTGTGGATCTTTTTTGACACTTTGACAGGGGTAAAATAAAATCCCCAAATAGTTCTATCTGTACCTCACTGATGGCTAAGGATTTTGACCATTTTTGAGATATTTCTTAGACATTTTTATTCCTTTTATAAACTCACTGATCAGATTAAAAGTTCAGCTGATTAAAATATATGAATAGTATTTGTTAGTTTCAAATGTACTTTTTGAATAATTTTTACAAATTGAAAAACCACATTTTTTAACATTGTGCTTTCTCAAATACAAATATATACCAAGAATCAGGGCCTCCTCTAAAAACTTCCTTTGTTTCAAAGCATTCATTGATTGAATGAAATGGCAATATGTCAATATAGCAAATGTTATTTGGGACCTCTTCCAATATGTATCCCATGTCAATGAAGATTACCTTATTTTTCTATGTACATCTGTGTGTATTTAAAATAAAAACATGTGAATCAACAATATCAGTAAAATGAAAGTAGAATAAAGTATATTCTGTAGAAGTAAAACAAACATTTCAAGGAAAAATACAAAATCCAATGAAAATGATGGTTAAGAATATAACAGAAGAAAGTCTCACATAAATCAGACTCCGAAAATAGATGATAAATCCTGTAGTGCAAAAGATAAGGAATAAATTAAGGGAAATAAGGATCCATGTAATACAGAATCCCTGAAGAAGTTCAATCAGGGGAATAAAATGTACAAGCTAGCATAACATTTTCTGAGAGGGTAAATTAGGAGGAACAAGACAGGAGTCAGGATGAATAGCACAGCAGCTGCTAATCTGCTTCAGAAGCCACTGAGCCACTGCTGTTTTTCCAGTGGAAGGGACAGGTTCATGCCATACTTCAAATGAGAAGTTTGGATGTTTGAACTGCATACAGCAATGTTGATGAGAAAGAAAAAAGATACCAGAATTTTGAAAGAATGCTTACAACTGGGCAGGCTTGTGTCTAACTAGATAATGGAGAGAGCTACATGATACAAGGCTGAAGCCCCTGCTGAATGTACCTTGGTAGATGGTGAAAGGGTATTCCTCCAAGCCACTTCAAGAAATTTTTCAATACCACTGTTGTGTTGTCCTACTCAGAAACCATTAGCAAATGCAGTTGCTTCTAACTCATTGCATTTTATACATAAATATGCATATATATGTGAACACACCCACAGATGTGAGTACACAAAGAAATTCAGCTCTCCTATGAAGTCAAGTTTTCTGAAAGAAACACAAATGGAACTAGTGTTTCTCAATTTGTACTTTTCTTTTACTGAAAGAATTTCAGACTCATTCAGATTCCCTAAAAATGGTTTTAATAGTCAACAAGAAATAACTAACTTTAAGTACAAGTTTCCTCCAATGCTGTCTTCTCATTATCTTATATCAGCTCTGCATGAAATATGAACATCCACCACCAAAGCCAATCCCCACAGTGCTTAAGATGCCATAGGATGCTGCTAGTGGTTTTATGTTTGTAGTTGTTATCATTGCTGTTACTCAGAACTGATAAAAATAAAGCTGTTAGTTGCTAAAAGAGCACACTTATTTGATGCCTCTCCCATCATACAAGAAAAAAACAAAGCAGGGCTGAAAAGATGTGCCAGTGGTTAAGAACCCTTGCTGTTCTTACAGAGGACCCTAGTGTTATTCCAAGCACTCACATGGCAGATCACAGCCAACTGTTCTTAACTCAAGCCCCAGGATGTCTGATGTCCTCTTCAGCAATAGGTACAAACATGGTGCACAGACACAAATAGAGGCAAAACACCCATACAGTATATATAAAGAAATATATTATCTCTTTAAAAGGAGAGAAAAGAAAATGTAAGACAAATCTATTTTCATACTACATCCTTTAAACAAAGAATCATTGAACAAACAGATTTCAATTAAGAGGTACAAGTGTTCGGTCTATCTTTCTTTGTATATCAAGTTTTTAAGTTGATTTGATTCCTAATGCATAGTAGCTGTATTTGTATGTACTTAATAATACTCATAGTTGCCTTTAAGAAAGCTGCATGAGAAGACAAGCTACAAAAAGGAATTCAATTTATATCAACCACTTGTTTTCCAATTCTGACTACTATTCTTGAAAAACTTACATTCTTTTCTTCCAGAAAAAGATGTCCTTAAAATAATGCTTAGTTCTTTATGAATTAGAATCCTTGGTTGCTTTGATTACCTCTACCATCACATTATTAACAAAACTTATGCCACATTTGAGAGCTAAATCCATGCCTTAAATTGAAGAGTAATTAAAAGATTGCTTTCTTAAGGATACTACAGGACTAGCTGAGTAGTGGGGCACAGATTTTTGTTCTTAGAACCAACTGAAACACTATGGATATTCTAAACCATACTGCTATAAATAAATAAATAAATAAATAAATAAATAAATAAATAAATAAAAATAATATATAAACCTCAATTGGGAGCTGTCCGGGCAGCCAGTTGTCTGTCATTTCTTAGTTTTGGAAGCTGTTGGTTCTGCACTTCCTATTTATACAGATATATTTATCCTTCTCAGCTCTCTGATGTTGTTGAAGACTAGATATAGTCATAGTTAGCCTTAAGTTGTTTAGAAATTAAAACAGTGTTCTAGGTATAAGATTTTTTTTTATGATGGTAATGCAAGTAGGATGGAAATTGAGTTGTAGAGTTTGATGGCTTTCATGTCATTTGAGTGGATTTTTAACTATAGATTTATATAACTGATCATAGAGTCAGTAAAGAAATGTTAATGTTAAGCTCGTGATATTAGATGGTTCAGTATACCGTGTTTTAAACTTTATGTAGCAAAACTAATATTAAATCACACCTTAATAGGAATATATTATATTTTGCAATATTTCACTGTACAAAGTAGCATGTTCTTAAAGGAAATCTTCATCTTTCTTCCTACAGTTGATTAATAGTCTAAAATTTTTTCTAAGGGATAAAAAATAGAGCACATCTATAGACCACCAAATGAGATTGCTCTATAACTCACTTGGCCTAAAACTGTGTAATAATGGAATATGATGAATATTTATGTCATATCCTTTAAGTATAAATCCCTTATTCAAAATGATAGCCCATCTCCAATCACAGAGAGTAAAAGAAGAAATACACAGGAGCAAAAGAAGTCTAGGTTTCTAATGTAGAATTATGTAGAATATGACATATGAAACTGTTAATCTCTAGCTCTATACTAGGATCAGTTCTCTCTCCAACAGGAGCAGATGAATAATGGATTGTGTAGGGTCATTGGCATTCAGAAGTTAAGTAAGATTGTCTGGGATTCTTGTGGGTTTAACACAAGTTGAGATATTTACCTGAGGTAAGTTTTTTTTTTTTCATTTTGCTTTCCTACTAAATATACATAGTAAGAGAGCAGGTTAAATTTTACTTGCTTCTTTATGCATACCTAAATGTTCAAATACCCTAGAATATACAATGTTGTTCAGTAGAAATAAGAATTATTTGGGGGAGGCTACATGTGTGTAGATTCACATAAATACATCAGAGTGTGTGTAGAGGCCAGAGGATAGCCTAAAGTGTCATTCCTCAGACATGGTCTACTTTTCCCTTCTGAGGCAACTTCTTTCTTTGGTCTTGAGTTCACTAATTAGACTAAGCGGAATAGCAGGTGAAGTTCTGGTATCTACCTATCTTCTTCTTTGGACTGATTATTAAAGCATACTATGACATCTGAGCATGAAATTGAGGCCCTTGCATTTACAAGTTAAACACTTAACTGACTGAGCTAGCTATTTAATTTTATAAAGTTATTTGTGCTAAAAATCTCAACATCATAATGGTTCCAGTTAGAGGCCAGCCTCTTTCAAGGATACCTTAAAGAAATCATTGCAGTTCACATTTCCTATGAAGTCAAAAATTTCCAATAGCTTTTATTCACATATTAGAAATTGGTAGGGCTTCACGAGCTCTTCCCTTTTCCATTCTTAGACTTTGGCTAACTTTATCTTGTGGGAATCTTACGATTTCAGCCATAGTCACTGTGAGTTCATGTGAACACTCCTGTTGTGTTTAGCAAATATCATTTCAGTACAAATGTCATCTACTTCCTGATATAGTCTTTTCATCATGTCTAATTAGATGATCCTTAAGCCTTGTGGGGAAAGAGTGTGACATAGATATCCCATGTAAATCTGAGCACTCATGGGCTGTTATTCTCTGTGGGTTGATTGGTCATGGATCTCTGGATTAATCCTTATCTACTGCAAAAAGACGCTTCTCTGATGAAGTTTGAGAGATGTACTGATGTATGAGTATAATGAGATGAACTTAGGGAGCAGTTTGATACAATATTCATGTAGCAGAATAATAGTATTAGATTCTCTCTGAGAGACTATAACCTTGTCACTAGTCATAGACTTTTGGTCCAAGTAATAGTTATAGACATGAATTCCATCTGGTAGAGGGGATCTTCAATGCCATGCCATCAGAAAATAGTTGGTTACTTGCATATATTTATACCACTGTTGCACCAGCATACATATCTTGCCAGGACATTCATTAATGTAGCTTACAGTGTTCAGAAGATGGTCTTATATGCCTTTTCATTCAGGCAAAATTAAATTAATGCAGTGAGTTTTAAAAGAGAATGAGAATGAAATTGGGAGACAAAAGTGGTAAAGGAAGAGGGGAGGAATTAAAAAAAAGAAATAAGAGTAGATTTAATCAAAATATATACATGTATAAAGTTCTAAGAAGCAAATATTTTTAAAATTAAATATAGTGAAAACTAAGATTTCTGGAAAAATTATTGAAAGGCATTCTAGATATAGTTATGAACAAACATTTTAAAACAGACATATCTTTCAAGTGTCCTACAAATTTCAATTAAAGGCCTATTCTAGTCAAAATTGAGTTTACCCTAGGTTTAGAAACTTTGTAAGCCTAAGTACATAAGAAAAAGAAAACTAGCTACCAAAAAAATTCCAAAAACATGGGTAAATTTTTGTTTTGTACTTTAGTTCATGAAGTTCTCCAAAAGTAAAGGGAATAAAATTAGTTACTTTCTACTAACAACCAAGATATTACACTGCTATATTTGTTCTAAATTATTATTTTTCTATATATGATAAAATCAAATTCCTCAACACACCATGACTAGATCATAGTTTCTTTTCTTACACTTCCTTAGAAATTAGCACTATTCTAATTTAGTCATTATCTTTCCCTGATATGATTTTCACCCTATTACATTCTTAGAAAAGCATATGCTTTGCATTTCAACTATTCACACATACATACAAACATATTTAGTATCCAAGAATTTTCAGAACTCAGTAGCAACCTTTTATTTCTCAAAATATGAATATATGTTCTAATGACTTTATTTCTACTACTGCCTTATTATGTATTGATTTTAGACTAATGCATTTTATGGCTACCTAGCTTGACCCAACATTTTTCTTGTTCTTAGTCTGAAAGAATTATTGAAGAAAAGGAACTATTCAGTTATAACATTTTTATATCACCATGTTTATCTCAGTCATTCTCTCTAGACCCTTGTCTTTAGCATTGTTTTTCAGTCAATGGAACTCATCTTTATGGAAGAAGTCAGGTATTTTGAAAAGAGTTTCAATGTATTCATGCCATGAGCTCTGCTGTACACACAGAATTGAATTAATTATCATCAGGAAACTTTTTTTCCCAAAGTATACTGTGCTTAAATATGCTTAAAATAAACTTCCTGATGTCAGACTCAAGAAGCTTGAGCTAACACTGGCTACAGACTCATGCTGAAATGGACTTCTTTATTGCCTCATGAAGCTTGCTACTCTGCTGGCCATGGTATTTACAGACTTCCCACAAATATCAATGAACCAGATGTGTAAAAATAGCTCATTGCTGGGTTCATTTGTCTTTTCCCAATAGCTGGGGAAGTTGAGCATGCTTTCACGATTTCGGCATTCAATCATCTTTCTACATTGTCTGCTGTTAAATAACTTGTGCAGATTGTCCTATTGCATTGTTTTTTTACTCTGAAGCTATATTTATTCAGGAAACTTTGTGTTTCTATGCATGTTAAATATCTTCTCATACACAGTCTTTAGTTTAATTTTTAATGTCTGGAACACAGTGTTGCTGAAAACAATTTTTTACACAAAAATAAATTTAGATTTCTGTTTCATAATATATGCTTAAGAAAATGTAGGTAAAATGGAGAAAGGGAAAAGGCCTTACTATTTTTAGGAAAATGTTTGTGATGGTAAATAAAAAGAATATATAAAACAAAATAGTCAGTATCCTTAATGTGCAAAAATACTGAGATGCTCAAAAAATGTTAGATGCCCTATGTTAAGCTTAAAGGGAAGAAATCATCTATTCATAGAAAGGAATGGAGACCTTTCATCTGCTCAGAGTAAAATGTTAAAGAATATTGTGCAATGTTATCAATTAAGTCTGATTTTTTATTTAATTATTTAAAAACTGAAAAAAGAAGAAAGGAATAAAGAATTTTAATTTTAAATTTGTCAACAAAACATATGGCAAGAAGATATAGCCATTAGAATTCAACTGGAAGGGAAAAAGACACAAATAACCCAATAAATGAAGTGATTTAAAGGCATAAATGAGATTGTTGAATACGCAGATAATCAGAACAAAAATAATAGAAACTCTAAAAGCTTTATGTAAAAATCTTAGATATAACAACTTAAATATTAATAATCAGTTTCAGAAACAAAAATTTACTAGTCAAGCTTTACAAAATAAAATGTACCTTAGTATATTAGTATATTAAATATAGGTTAAATGGAGAAAGGAGATAGGCCTTAAAATTTTTAGAAGAAAATATGGAAAAAAATTTGTGAAGTTAAATGCAAATATATAAAACAAGAAGAAAATAACTGATTATCTCCTGTCATTACCATGCTTTCTAGTGCTTACTTATGATAATAGATAAAACATTTGCTTAATTGCAGACCAGTACCAATAATCTAAAGTGAATAATGAGGTCTAATAAACGTCTCATAAAGGCCAATGAGAAAAGCCAAGAAAAATGTGTCTAGAGAATCCCCAAAAGTGAGAAGAGTTGGCATTAGTATATTAACTGGTGTTTGGACATGAACGGGTTGTTGCACACAAACTCACAAAAGATGTGAGAACATGCACATGATCAAGCTAGAAAAATAGGAAAGGCAAAAAAGAAAGAAGTCTTAAAAGTGGATGGGAAGGAATAGGAGGTTGAAGAGGGTGATTATGGGAGTAGTTGGAGGAAAATATATTCAAATTGCACTGTATGAAATTTTCAATGAGTTAATAAAAATACTTAATGATTTAATAAAAACAATTAATAAAATAGCTAATAAAAATTAAAATACTGTTAAAAAACAAAACAAAACAAAAAGAAAGTAAAAGCGCTAATCCCAAAACACCAGAAGAAAATATAATTCTATCACTCAGATGCTTCTATTGCCAAAACTTGGTCCCTGAATATGAAGGCTCACTCTGCTGCTCACAATTGTTTGCTGGGTGCTAAGATTCTCGTAGATGTACATGCTGCTCTGTGCTGAGCACTCTCTTAATTTGGGGAGCATGTTTTTCAAGTCGTCACAGTGACCAGCATATATTAGAGCAAAAAGCACTTAAAGGAGCTGCTTTCTCTAAAATTGACTTCTGGAAGAATTCCCCTCAAGTAGCAGCTGAGGCTAATTGCTGTCACGCCATCCAAAACATTTATTGTAAAATTTGTTATTTATGACATTTGAAACCCAGTAACTACAGATAAAATATCATTAGAAGTATTTGTTGTTCTTTGGAAAACAATCCATTTTGATATGACTGTTTCATTTGAGTCTTCTAGTTATTTGAGATTAAAAATGCACTGGTAGTGATCTTTAAACAAACAAAACCCAAGAGTACACGAAGTAGGAGTGAGCAAATGTTGGTGGAGGAGTGAGGGAGGAATTTCAGAGGAGGATTAAGGAATGGATTTGAGGAAGCAGGGAGGGCACGGGCCAAGATGGCAGCGACCTACACTGATGCATTTTGAACGCGGGGGGAAAAAAGAGCCATAAAAAACACAGAGTTATTGGGCACTGTGCAAAAACCGGAGGGGCTAGACCGCCCCGGGAACACTCACAGCTCCCAAGGGACTGTTAAAAGTCCCAGGGCAAGGCTTTCCCCCATCTCTCGCAGACACGGAAGCCACTAAACCCGGGATTCGGAAACTCCCATTTGGAGAGGCGCCTGGTAAGATCGATCCCAACTTACAGCAGGCAGAATCAGGGTCCACTTGGCCATAGATCGCTGGCCTACTGGGCTCCTACACCTCAGGTAGAACTTATACCCACTTAAAAAACTTTGCAAGATAGTAGAAGGCTTAGCAAGGAACAAACAGGGGGCTCAGTGGGTGGTCCACAGCCACTTGTGAAGCAGAGGGCGGGAGGTTCCAAGAGAGTGCGGGAAGCTGGGAACACAAAGGCGGGCGGGAGGGGCCGAATCCCACGCACTTATGACAGCGCAGCTGGGGAGGGAGCCCGGCTGGCAGGGCCAAATCCCTGCGAACCAACGGCAGGTCAACTGGGGAGAGAGACAGGCGCGGGCGGGGCCAGGGATCCATGCACCCACAGCTGAGCTGCTGGGGCGAGAGGACCACTCAGGCGGCCAGAGAATCCAGGGCTTGGGGTACCCATGGCCTAGCAGCCAAGGAGGGGGACCCTCGGCAGCGCAGACAGGAAGAGAATCAGGCACAGAGGCCAGCCCTGTGGCGAGAAGCCTAGTGAGAAACCAGAAATCGGGACCATAGCTGTATTCTGGAAAATCCAGACATATTAGGTGTGGAGCCAGACCCTGCCAGCCTCCGTGACGACAAACAGAGCCCACAGAATCTGTGCCTGGGCAAACAGGTCCATACCATCAGAACCATTACAGGCTGATAACTCAGAGTGCAACATAGAGAAGTCTGAATTGGGAGCAGTGAAACAATCCTGGTCCATTGCTCACAACCTGGGAATAGGCTGCACCAGCTCACAGTGCCTCAGGCGATTAAAACCACAGTGACCCTTAAATCCCGCTGTAAGCAACGACAGATAGCCAAGTAACTCGTCCCCTGCACCAAATCATCCACTGTGGTTCCAAGCACAGAAAACAGACAGCTAAACGCATCCAATGGCCAAAGGTAAAAAAAAAAATAATAGAAATCAAGGAAATATGACTCCAACAAAGCAGAATTATCCTAGCTCATCCAATTCGGATGACCACACACCAACAGAAACACATGAAAACGTTGACAATTCTGCATTATGGAAAGTGATAGAGTCCCTGCAAGAAGAACTTAAATCTATGAAGGAATTCAAGGAAGCCACAATTCTACAAGTCAAAACAAGGAACAACACCATTAAAGAGCTCCAAGCCAAGGTGACAGAGTTTGAACAAGAAAAGGAAAAAGCAATGAAAGATTTTCATACAAAAACAAGCAAGCTGGAGAAGGAAATGTACAAAACGAACAAAACCATACAAGACATGAAAATAGAAATAGAAACAATAAAGAAAACACAGTCAGAGTTAAAAGAGGAAGTGGAGAACCAAGGGAAGAGAACAGGAACTACGGATGTGAGTATCAACAATAGGATGCAAGAGATGGAAGACAGGATCTCAGGCATGGAAGATTCAGTGGAAGAAATCAGTACAACATCCAAAGAAAATTAGAAGGCTAAAAAAATCTCTCACCCACAACATCCAAGAAATCAAGGACTCAATGAAAAGACGGAACCTAAGAATTATAGGTATAGAGGAAAGAGAGGACTCCCGACTCCAAGGTCCAGGAAATATCTTCAACAAAATCATAGAGGAAAACTTCCCAAACCTGAAAAAAGAGATGCCAATAAAAATCCAAGAGGCTTACAGAACACCAAACAGATTAGATCAGAAAAGAAACTCCTCTCGCCACATAATAATTGAAACACCAAATGTACAGAACAAAGAAAGAATATTAAAAGCTGTAAGAGAAAAAGGTCAAGTCACATACAATGGCAGACCCATCAGAATTACACCTGACTTCTCCTCAGAAACGTTAAAAGCTAGAAGGGCCTGGTCAGATATACTACAAGTCCTGAGAGATCATAGGTGCCCAGCCAGACTACTTTACCCAGCAAAACTCTCTATCAACATAGATGGAGAAAACAAGATATTCCATGACAAAATCAAATTTAAACAATATCTACCCACAAACCCAGCCCTACAGAAAATCCTAGAAGGAAAATCCCAACCCAGAGAAGAAAACTCCACCCAAGAAAACAAAGGGAACAGAAAACCCCTCAGCAACTAAACCAAAAGAGGCACAGGACCACCGCCTATACCAAACTATTGGGAAATAACAACCCCAGGTCACTAATATCCATCAACATAAATGGACTCAACTCTCCAATAAAAAGACATAGGTTTACAGAGTGGATCCGCAAGCAAGACCCTTCCTTATGCTGTATACAAGAGACACATCTAACTACGAAAGATAGACACTGCCTCAGAGTAAAGGGCTGGGAAAAGGTTTTCCAAGCAAATGGACCCAGGAAGCAAGCTAGAGTAGCCATCCTAATATCAAACAAAACAGACTCCCAACTGAAGTTAATGAAGAAAGACAAAGAAGGGCACTATATACTCATTAAAGGGAATATTCATCAAGAGGAAATCTCAATACTGAGCATCTATGCCCAAATACAAAGGCACCTACTTTCGTAAAAGAAACACTTCTAAAACTTAAAGCGCACATCGATCACAACACATTAGTAGTGGGAGACTTCAACACCCCACTCACAACAATGGACAGATCATCAAGACAGAAGACAAACAGAGAAATATTGAGTCTAACAGAGATCATGAAACAAATGGACCTAACAGATATCTACAGAACGTTTCACCCAAACACAAAGGAATACACCTTTTTCTCAGCACCCGACGGAACCTTCTCCAAATCGACCACATAGTTGGTCACAAGGATAGTCTCAATAGATACAAGAAAATTGAAATAACACCTTGTATCTTATCAGACCACCAAGGAATAAAGCTGGTCTTCAACAGCAAAAGAATCAACAGAAAGCCTACACACACATGGAAATTGAACAGCTCCTCACTAGATGACCACTGGGTCAGGGAAGAAATAAAGAAGGAAATAAAACACTTCTTAAAATCCAACGACAATAAAGACACAACATACCCAAACCTATGGGATACATTGAAAGCTGTGTTACGAGGAAAGTTCATAGCACTAAGTGCTTTCAAAAAGAAAATTGTGACAGCTCATATTAGTGAACTAACAGCTAAGCTGGGTGAA
>CAJQZJ010000398.1:3807852-3822291 GCA_907164525.1 Lophiomys imhausi
TAGTTTATTAGGCTAAAGTGGTATTGACCATTGTTTATTGTGCAAAAATAAGATTGTATTGGATTACATCGGTATTGATCTTTGTATATTGATACAAAATTAAGATTACAGTTGGCCACAATGGTATTGACCCTTGTATATGGATGTAATATTAAGATTGTATTGGGCTACATAGGCATTGATCTTTGTATATTGATACATAATTAAGAGTATATTTAACCACAATTGAATAGATCTTTGTATATTGATACAAAATTAAAGGTAACGCTTCCTAATGGTATCATACCTAGAGATACTTAAAAATAAAATGTGAAGCTCTGGCCTCTTGATACCAACCATCTAAAATGGTCTAGGATAGTTAAGTAAAACAAACTCCTAGTCATGCAAACATGTCACTTTGTTAGCTACTATGACAGTCTATCACAAATATTCTCTAAACTACCCAGTAATCAAGTTGCTAAGAGACAAGCAACATTTGCTTATCTAAATACAAGAGATAGATAGGGCATCTTAAAAAACCCCAAGAGATCTGCAGAATATGGCATTCAAAGATGTTATCTTAAATTAAGATTTTCTTTTCTTCTTTTTTTTTGATATCGAGACATATCAGCGCCTGACAGCACCCCCATTCTACTCCAAGTAGAAGATAAACATCGAAGAACCTCCACTGTAAGATGGTTGAATTAGTAGCAAGCCTATCTCTTGGCATGAAAAAACCCCTTGCACCAACTGCAGACAGACTGCTGTCCAAAAAGGACAAAACTTGGTAGCAGGGAAGTCGACAGCCTAACTCTGCCAAGACAGGGTAGGTAAGTCCTTCATAATCCCTGCTCTACAACAAATGTCTGTCAGAGAAACAGGACCCAAAGGTCGAATCTCCCCTTTAGTCCTCCTTGCTACTTAGCCTGTCTGGCCCTTTTATTTTATAGCAAATATCCACTGGTGAGTGAGTACATACCATGTCTATCTTTCTGGATCTGAATTACCTCACTCATGATTTTTTTTTCCAGCTCTATCCATTTCCCTCAAATTTCATGATGTCATTGTTTTTATCAGCTGAGTAATTATTCCATTGTGTAAATGTACCACATTTTCATTATCAATTGTTCAACTGAGGCACATCTAGGTTGTTTCCAGTTTCTGGATATTACAAATAAATCTGTTATGAATATAGTTGAGTAAATGCACTTGTAGTAAGATGGAAAAGGCATTTGGTATATGCCCAGGAGTGATATAGCTGGGTCTTGAGGTAGAACTATTTCCAAATTTCTGAGAAAGCACCATATTAATTTCCAAAGTGACTATACAAGTTTGCAACCCAACTAGCAATGCAGGAGTGTTCTTTTTGTTCCACATCCCTGACAGCAGGTGCTATCACTTGAGTGTTTTTATCTTAGCCATTATGACAGGTGTAAGATGGAATCTCAGAGATAATTGATTTGCATTTCCCTGATGTCTAAGGATTTTGAACATGTCTTAAAGTGTTTCTCGGTCATTTAAGATTGCTCTGTTTAGATCTGTATCCAATTTTTGTGTTTTATTTTTCTGCTTTTTGCTTTTTGCTTTTTTTGTTTGTTGATTTATTACTTCAAGTTACATCTCCATCACAGTGCCCTCTTTCCACCCCTACCAGTCCCCCCCTCGCACCCTCTATCCCCTCTCCCATCTATCCTACTCCTCCGGAATCAGGTTTCCCTACATATCAGTCCCAGTCCCAGATCAGCTGTCATATGAGGGCCAAGAGCCTTCTCATACACTGGAGACTTACAAGGCAGCACCAGCAGGGAAAAGTCTTTCATTGACAGGTTAAAAAAAGTCTATGTTCCTGTTCCTTTTGGCATGTTGGTTGCAGTATAGTTATCCTGTACTATATGGCTAACTCCAATTATATGTGAATAGATGCCATGTGCATCTTTCTGAGTCTGGGTTAGCTCACTCAAGATAAGCTTTTCTAGTTCCATCCATTTGACTGGATACAATGATTTCATTGTGTCTGATGGCTGAGTAGTATTCCATTCTGTACAGGTACCACAGTTTTGTTTTTGTTTTTGTTTTTTGTTTTGTTTTGTTTTTATTCATTCATCAGTTACAGGACATCTGGTTCCAGTTCCTAGCTATTACAAATAAGGACACTATGAACATAGATGAGAAAATGTCCTTTTGGTTTGGTGAGGAATCACTTGGATGTATACCCAGGAGTGCTATGGCTATGTCTTGAGGTAGAGCTATTCCAAGTTTTCTAAGATATCACCAGATTGATTTCCATAGTGGTTGTACAAGTTGCACTCCCACCAGCAATGGAGGAGAGTTCCCCTTTCTCCACACCCTCGCCAGCATGTGCTGTCATTTGAGCTTTTGATCTTAGCCATTCTGACAGGTGTGAGATGAATCTCAGAGTAGCCTTGAGTTGCATTTCTCTGATGATTAAGGATGTTGAGCATTTCTTCAAGTGTCTCTCAGCCATTAGGGATTCCTCTTTTGTAAATTCTCTGTTTAGCTCTGTTCCCCCTTTTTTGTTTGGGTTATTTGGATTCTTGGCATTTAATTTCTTGATTTCTTTGTAAATTATGGATATTAGCTCTCTGTTACTCTGCACAATACTTAAGTCCAGGTGAATCAAAGACCTAACATAAAGCCAAACACACTAAATCTAATAGAAGAGAAAGTGGGGGAAAGTCTGAAACTCATCAGCACAGGTGACAACTTCCTGAACAGAACACCAACAGCTCAGGCTCTAAGACCAACAATCAATTAATGGGACCTCATGAAACTGAAAAGCTTCTGTAAGGCGAAAGACACTGTCATTCAAACAAAATGGCAAATTATAGATTGGGAAAAGATCTTTGCTTTTTTTAAATTTATTTTTTCAAGTTACATCTTGATCAAAGTCCCCTCTTTCTCCCCTCTTGGTCCCTCCCTTCCTCCCTCCCTCTTCCTCGATGATGTCTAGTTCATGAGTTCTTTATATATTTTGGACATTAGCCCTCTGTCAGATTGGGGTTGGTAAAGATCTTTCTCCACTCTATAGGCTGATTTTTTTTTTTTATCCTTTTGGTGGTGTCCTCTTCCTTACATAAACTTTTCAGTTTCATAAGGTCCCATTTATTGATTGTTGTTCTTATTGCCTGTATTGTTGGTGTTCTGTTCAGGAGGTTGTCTATTCTGCCATTGCATTCAAAACTATTTTCTACTTTCTCTTCTATCAGATTCAGTGTATCTATTTTATTTTGAGGTCTTTGATCTACTTGGATTTGATGTTTTTGCAGATTAATAGATACAGAGCCATTTCCAGTTATACAAGCACCAGTTGTTGAAGATGCTTTCTTTTTTCGTTTGTATAGTTATAGATTCTCTATCAGAAATCAAGTTTCTAATCACACAGGTCTTTAACTTGCTTGGTTAGAGTTACACCAAGATATTTTTTTATTATTTGTGGCTATTGTGAAAGGAGTAATTTTCCTGATTTATCTCTCAGCCAATTTGTTGTTGTATATAGGAAGGTTAATGATTTTTTTGAGTTAATCTTTTATCCAGCCATTTCATTGAAGTTGTTTATCAGTTATAAAATTCCCTGGTATATATATAGTCTCATATCATCACCAATTAACAATATTTTGACTTCTTCCTTTCCAATTTGTATCTCCTCCCATCCTCTTTAGTTGTCTTATTACTCTAGCTAGAACTTTAAGTACTATCTTGAATAGATAAGGAGAGAATGGGTAGCTTGTTTTGTTCCTGATTTTGGCATAATTGTTTTGAGTTTCTCTACATTTAATTATATATTTTCTACAGGCTTGCTGTAAATTGCTTTTATTTGCTCTAGGTATGTCCCTTGTATCTCTGATTTCTCTAAGATTTTAAAATTGAAGAAGTGTTGGATTTTATCAAAGACCTTTTCAGCATCTAATCATTTTTTTTTCTTTCAGGTTGTTTATATGGTGGATTACACTGTCATATTTTCATATGTTAAACCAACCCTGCATCTCAGTTGATGCCTACTTGATTATAGTAGATCTTTTTGATGTGTTCTTGGATTTTATTTGTGAATATTTTATTATTTTTGCATCAATGTTCATGAGCCATATTGGTCTATAATTATGTTTCTTTGTTGAAACATTGTGTGGTTTGGGTGTTAGGGTGACTGTAGCCTCATAAAATAAATTTGTCAATGTTCCTTCTGTTTCTATTTTGTAGAATAATTTTAGGAATATTTGTTTCACGTGCTCTTTGAAAACTTGATAAAATTCAGTGCTAAAACCATTTGATCATGGGCTTTTGGGGGGTGGGGTGTTAGGTGACTTTTAATGGCTGATTCTATTTCCTTAAGGTTTATTTTATAGCTGTATTTAAATTATTATTTAATCTATTTTTGAGTTAACTTTGATAAAATGGTACTGACTAAGAAAATTGTCCATTTCCTTTAGATCTTTCAATTTTATTGAGCATATTTTTTTGAAGTATAACCTAATGTTTCTATGGATTTCCTCTGTGTCTGTTGTTATGATCCCCTTTTCATTTGTGATTTTATTAATTGGGATATTCTTTAACTGCCTTTTGGTTAATCAGGATAAGTGTTCATCAATCTTGTTGATTTTCTCAAAGAACCACTTTTTGTATCATTGATTCTTTGTATTGTTATTGTTTCTATTTTATTGATTTAAGCTCTCTGATCGTTTTCTTCCATTTATCCTTTTTGTGTGTGTTTGCTTCTTTTTGTTCTAGAGCTTTCAGGTATTTCATTAAGTTTCTAGTATGAGATCTTTCTACTTTCTTTATAAAGGCACTTAGTGCTGTGAATTTTCCTTTTAGCACTCCTTTCATTGTGTCCCCGAAGTTTTGATATGTTTGGTAATCATTTTCATTTTACTCTAGGAAGTCTTGAATTTTATTCCTTAGACCTGCTTTGATCCTGTAGTTGTTCAATAGTGCGTTGTTCAGTTTCCATCAGTTTACAGGTTTTCTGCAGTTTCTATTATTGTTGATGTCCAGCTTTAATCCATTGTGGTTTGGTAGAATACATGAGATTATTTCAATTTTTCTATCTATTGAGACTTATTTTGTGAATGAATATGTGATCAATTTTGGAGAAATTTTTATGAGGTCCTGAGAAAGGATTTTTATTTGTGTTTGAGTGAAATATTCTCTAGATATCTTTCAAGTTTATATGATTCGTAATATCTGTTAACTCCATTATTTCTGTTTAGATTTGTCTATATGATCTGTCCATTGGTGAGAGCCCAGTATTGATGTCTCCCACTATTAATGTGTGAGGTTTGATGTGTTTAGTAATGCTTCTTTTAAAAAATGTGGATGCATTGGCATTTGGGTCACAGATGTTAAGAATTGAAATATTGGCCTGGCATGGTGGTACACACCTTTAATCCCAGTACTGGGAAGGCAGAGATCTCTCTGAGTGCAAGGCCAGCCTGGTCTACAGAGTGAATTCCAGGATAACCAGGCATACACAGAGAAACTCTCTTGAAAAGCACAAAAAAATAATAATAATAAAATAATTGAAACATTATCTTGATTTTTTTATTTCATGAGTATGAAATGTACCTTCATTTCTTTTGATTAATTTTGGTTGTAGTCTATTTCTAAGATATTAACATAGTTTCACCAGCTTGCTTCTTGTGCCCATTTTCTTGGGAACATTTTTCCCAACCCTTTACTCTGAGGTAGTGTGATTTGATATTGAAGTATGTTTCTTGTATGCAGCAGAAGGACGGATCCTGCTTTTGCTTTCATTCTGCTAGCCTGTGTCTTTTTAGTGGGGCACTAAATCCATTGACATTGATAGGTATTAATGGCCATCCCTTCTTTGGGTTTTGCTGGTGTGAGATTATTTATTGTGTATGTTTTCAAGAGTATAGTTCACCTCCTAAGACCAAAGTTTTCCTTTGAGTACTTTCTATGGTACTAGATTTATGGATAGATATTGCTTAATTTGACTTTGTCATGAAATATCTTGTTTTCTCCATCTATGGTGATTGAAACTTTTGCTGGATACAGTAGTATGAACTGGCATCTGTGGTCTCTTAGAATCTGCAAGAGTAGTCTTTTCTGGCCCTTAGGTCTTTTAGAGTTACTTGGTCTTTTTCCTTTGCAACTTTTTAATACTATTTCTTTGCTCTGTATGTATAGTGTTTTGATCATTATCTTACAAGGGAATTTTTTCCTAATTCAACCTATTCAGTGTTCTGTAAGCTTCTTGTACTTCTATAGGTATGTCTTTCTTTAAGTTAGGATATTTTTCTTCTATGATTTTGTTAAATATATTTTCTGGGTTTTTAAGATCTCTTTTTTTTTTCTGGCTAGTATGGCCAGCACCTGAGAAGCTGGAATCTTCTGGTGTTGTGGGCAGGAACCCAGCCATCTAGTGGACAGTAGGTAGGAGGAGAGATTGGTGGAGTGGGCCTTTGAGAACCAAATCTACGGAGTAGGGCATTTCAGTTATCAGATGGGTCACTCACCTGTTCTTGTGCCACATGTGGCCAGCACTTGAGAATTTTCCTGGGGTTGAGCATTTTTCCAGAATCTTGATGTCAAAATGAAGAGTCTGAAATAGTCCCCATTTTATTATCACATGATCCTGACATCAATATTCTCTGGACAAAAATTCTCCAATCTAATTGGCGATAAGGTACTCAAAACATCATGAAGTGTCAAATATCAACAAAAAAAGGATGTGTACACCACAGTGTCTTAAAAGGCTTAGTGGGAGAAATAGGACAGGAGAGAAATCTTAGAATTAATAAGACTTGTGTAAGGTAGCATTGGAATGAGAATATTCCATGTGAGGTTAAACAGTCCTCCAAAAATCAAAGATCCCCATAGTCATTGTCCCTCCTTCTTCTGATAATGGTTTCAGTCCATTCTAGAAATAAATGTTTTCTGTTCCTTCAACCTCTGAGTATAAATCCCAACCACAAGAGAAGCTTAGCCTCCTATAGAGGTTCAGAGTTTTCCAAACTGCCTCTTCTAGACTAACATTTTAATTAAATAGCACCCAGTGGTGTTTCAGACTACTCTTTAGTTTACAAAATAAAAAAGGCCAGGAAATAATATGACATTCCCATCACATAGGAGTGAGCAGAAAAATCTCTTAATCACAGATGTTTTGAATTCCCAAACAAAGTAAAATCATGTAATAAATGTGTCTTAGTTACTTTTCTATGGCTGTGACAACACATCATGACCATGGCAACTTATAAAATAAAGCATTTGGTGGGGCTTATAGTTGCATGGTGGTAAAGCAAACGTATGGCTGCAGAAATATCTTAAGAACCCACATCTTGGCTCTGCAAATGGAGAAGGGAGAATGAGCACACCAGGAAATGTATGATTCTTTTGAAACCTCAAAGCCTGCCCCTAGTAACATACCTCCTCCAATAAGTCCACTCCAATACTAATCTTTCCCAAGCATCTCCAACAATTGGGGGCCAAGTATTCAAACACACGAGATTAAGGGGACAGTTCTTATTCAAACCACCACAAAACACTCTGTATTTCTTAAAACTGTCCCTTCTCATACTAATTATTATTACTGATATAACATTCACACACATAAATGAGTATCACAGTGATACAAAGTCCTTGTAAATATTTCTTTTTCACACCCAGACATTCTTTCACCAACTTTCAAGACCAAAACTCACAAATGCCCAAAGGACTCATGTTTTTCAATTCTGATATTGTTTCTTTTGCTCTATTTTTCCCCATCCATCCTATAGACTGATATTTAGATTTATCCTAACTTCACTTTATCTGTTAACTCTGGGGAAAATAATTACATTACTTAATTATGTGCATATATCTGGTTATTCAATGTTATTACCTAAGAAAATTTGTTTTTTTTTTTCTCACTGCTTTGGACATGTACTTTATTGGCTATTATTAAACATTGTTTCTTTTATCCCTTATAACATTGCTCATCTGTAACAAGGTGGCTTTTAGTATTTTTTGTACTTAATTATACACTCTAATTTATTTTACTGTGCTTAATTCTGCTTTTTTCCTTCCACCCCTTGCTCCTTCCAACCCCCCAACACTAGGTGGGGGAGAAAGTTAGAGGGAGAAGGGACAAAGTTCTCCTTAAGCTACTTCCTACTGATTAGGGTCCTTGGGTTCTTTGGGGTTAATACCATTCTCAGCTAACTAGGGGACAGCAGCAGGAAGAACAAGCAGGAGTTTTGGGGAGCACCGGAAGCTAGGAGAGCAGCAACCACTTCCTTCTTTGTAGCCCTTTCTCTTCTTTGTAAGCCGTTTTCTCCCACTTATTTGCAGTCTCCTTTTTCTCCTGCTTCTTTGTAGAGCCCCCTTCTCCTTGGGCCTCTGGCTTGTATCCTTTTCTCAAGTCCTCTGAGTTAAACTTGCTCAGCTGGTTAAGTCATGTCCCTGCTAGCTCAGGAGACAGTTAATGCTTTACACCTGTGTCTTAAGCAGCCTCACACCTGGGATTAAACAAAAATATTCTCATTCTCATAATTGGTTATTTTAATAAATTCATACCACATTTCCCCCTTTTAGTTCAAAAATGGTATATCTATATCTATATATATATATATGCTACATATAATAAAGATATTTATGAGATCTATCAAAAATTATATTTACAATGTCCAGTGCATTTGCATTTAGCAACCTTGGAGAAAGGTTACACTCATCCTATTAGTTTATATATTCCTCTCTTAGTTTTGAAGTATCTCCACTCTCCATTGTGTCTGAATTGAATTACTGAGTTAATTTAAACAGAAAATGAAATATTTGTATATATAACTTCTAGTGAAAAGCTTTCAGTGTTCCCCATATTTACAAAGACATGCCAAAGCAATTATGAAAGTGAGTGGAGACTACATTCCCAATCAGAGCATCATGGCTCTGGAGAGTCTTGGCATTGTTCAATAACAAAAAACCCTGTTCTATCCCTGCTCCAAGAACCTATAGAAATAAGAACCATTGTAGAAAATATTCACAGAAACAAGATATACATCCAAACTTAACCACAGATCATTTTCCACTTTTTAAATGTTGAAGGCAATGATTTGAAAATTTCAATTTCATATGATTTCAAAGACTGTGTGAAAAAGGGAACAGACTCTCTACAGGAAGGAACAATAGTTTTTCAGGTGATTTCTCAGAAAGGCATGATAATCATAGCTGGCAACTCAAAATATCAAATTCTGTCTTCATTCATATTTAGAGATAATATTTTACGAATGATCCATTGGACATTGGAAACTCTCCTGGGGTCTCTTTGCTTCAATATTGAGTCTTCTGATGACATATGCTGATGTGATACCAAATTCTCAATAAAACAGAAGAAAGAACTAGTGCTGACATGTGCAAACTAAATTCACTGAATCAAATTTACACCAATGTGAAATATGATAAAATTTATTTCTATGTGCAATGTGAGTTTTTAAATTTCCCTGCAGAAAGACTTTTAGTTTGATTCTCTAATGCCAACCTTCCTTGATGTTGGCACTATAGAGTAGACAACATATGCATGATATTACCTTTCTGAAGTTCAAAGGCATTTTAATTTGCAAATAAGATACATTTCCCATGAGGTATTCGGACATATGTTAACACCATAATGTTAATATATGTAACAACATATAGTTTCAAGTTGCTTTCACTTGTATATTTCTCTATTATTTTCTAGTTTTAGTTTTCAAAGCATTCAATATTATATATATTTTCAAGTCAACAATTTGGATGTAATGAAATTTTCAAAATTCACCAGTTCCAGAAAAAGAGATTTTCAACTTCTGATTGGATGAAACCATAATCATTTGGTGGGGGGGGGGACCTTATCAAATGCTTAAAATTAAACACATACTGGAGTTTCTTCTCCTTCTGACTTTTATCAGAATTTGTCTATTTAAAATTTGAGGAAGAAAGCTCTTCAAACTTTAATGGTTTGAGGAAAAATTTCTGGTGTGCTAAATATCAGTGAAAATGAAGTGAAACTTGTCTTGTCAAATGATGAGACAGGTGTCACCGTCCCCACAGTCTCTCCTCAAGGGCCTAACTGCCTATTGAAATCGTCCCTAACAAAAACTTTCTGTATTTTTAGTTAGTAAAACTGAAACTAAATCTTAAAAAGCAATTTTTTCTCTTTTTTTCTGAAATGACTATGTGATTAATTTAGAAACATTCTGTATAACTGGTACTTGTTTCACAAAATCCTATTATGATTCTACATAAAAGAAACACTGTGTTTCAAAGCATGGAGATTTTTATGATTTTTTTAATGTTCTTATATCCTATAGAATTTTATGTTCTCTGTTCTTCGAGCCTAACAATTTCATTTAGTTTTGAGGGGTTTTTATTTTTTATTCTTTCAAAAATACATCATCTAATCTACGTAATGTTCATGTAATTGTTACGGAAGGAAATATTCCATTTAAAATAACAAGTTGCTCAACATACTAAAAACAAAAACAAAACAACCAAAAAAAAATCTCCAAAGCAATTGTCTACTAGCATCTGTGTGATGCTTGCCACTGGCGTGTTCTGTAAGTATGAAGAACTGCTAAGTACCTTGTCTCAGATAGCCTCTGTGTCACAAGACACATGACAGGAAATCTCCTCCTTTAAAATAGAGGTTTAGTGAACAGGTAAGCTTTAAGATAGATGGCAATAAAAAGTTAACAAATTAAAACTTCTGAATGACACTAAAATGCCACTTAGGACGCTTTTCTAAGTAAGAATAATTATATGCTAAACTCACACACTGTAAGAAAGGGGTCCTGGAAAAACATTAATAAAAAATAGCTAGAAAATTAAATGAGTTTCCAGTTTCTCATTTAATATTCTAGCTTCTTTTTATTAATGTTTTTCCCGGACCCCTTTCTTATAGTTTGTGTGAGTGGTACATCTACACATTGCAATACTACTCAGCCATCAGAAACAACGAAATCATGCAATTTGCAGCCAAATGGATGAAACTAGAGAAACTCATCCTGAGTGAGCTAACCCAGACTCAGAAGGATGCACATGGCATCTATTCACTTATAATTGGATTTTAGCAATATAGTACAAGATAACTATACTACAACCAATGCACCAAAGGGAACATGAACATAGACTTTGTTTCCTGTCAATGAGGAACTTTGTCCTAGTGGTGCTGCCTTGTAGGCCCCCAGTGTATGAGGAGCCTCTTGGCCCTCATATGACTGCTGAACTGGGGTGGGGGATTGTTATGTAGGGACACTCCACTCCAGAGGAGGGAGATGGAAGAGATAGGGGGTAGAGGGCAGGACAGGAAGGGGTGGAAAGAGGACACTGTGGTGGAGATGTAACCTGAAGTAATAAATAAATTTTTTTAAAAAAGAAAAGTAAATGAGGATTATTAGGAACTAAAGAAAAATATTCTCAACTCTTTCTGTGCTTAGTTCATGGGTATAGGAATCCATTTTTTCTTGGTGCCACAAAGTACCTAAGACTAGGTAATATATAAAGAAAGAAAAGTGGTTTACTTAGCCCCCAATTTGGAAAGTTGAAAAATAGAAATCAGAGGACATGGAAGATAATTTAGTCAGTGAAGCACTTGTTTTACAGCCAGGAGGACCTGAGTTAGACCTGCAGAATCCAGGTAGAAATGCCATACATGTGCATCCTTCTGAGTCTGGGTTAGCTCACTCAGGATGAGCTTCTCTAGTTCCATCCATTTGGCTGCAAATTGCATAATTTTCTTGTTTCTAGTAGCTGAGTAGTATTCCATTATGTAGATGTACCATCGTTTTTTAATCCATTCTTCAGTTGAGGGACATCTGGGTTGTTTCCAGTTTCTAGCTATTACAAAATCACTTATAGTCAGATTTTAGCTATATAGTACAGGATATCTATACTACAACCAATGCACCAAAGGGAACATGGAGATAGACTTTTTTGTTTTTGTTTTTGTTTGTTTGTTTGTTTTCTCTCCCTGTCATTGAGACACTTTTCCCTGGTGGTACTGCCTTGTAGGCCTCCCGTGTATGAGGAGGCTTTTGGCCCTCATATGACTGCTAAACTGGGGCTGGGGAATGTTATGTATGGACACTTCACTCCAGAGGAGTGGGATGGAAGGGTTAGGGAGTAGAAGGTGGGAGGGCAGGACTGGGAAGGGTGGAAAGAAGACACTATGATGGAGATGTAACCTGAAGCAATAAATAAATAAATGTAAAAAAAAAAAAGAAATGCCAGACATGGTCTGTAATCACGCACTGCTGAAGTAAAGAGAGAAGCTGACCTAGGCCTTACTGCCTGCCTAGCCATTTTAGCATAGTTTATGAGTTCCAGGCAGCTGTAGTATTCTATATCCAGGGGAGCGGATGGTGTTCCTGAAGAGGACAGTTAAGATTTTTCTGTGGCTTCTACAATATGTAACTTCCAATGTGTTTATGATCATAAACACACACACACACACACACACACGAGCACAAGCGCCAGTATGTGCACGCATAGTCATTTGCACACATACAGATAATTACACATGCCTGTATTCAAAGAAAAAAAAAAAGATCTGGGTCCATGAGATAGTTTGTCAAGTAAACAAATGATTCTCCAAGCATGACTTCTGAGTTCAATTCCTAGGTCTCACTTGATAAAAAGGGAGAATCAACTGATGCAAATCCTGACTTAACTTAGGTGTTAATTAAGTGTAGGATGCACATAGACACATCATGGGCACATGTGTGTTTGTGGGTGCACTGTAAGTACACAAATGAAAAAATAATTGTAATTAAAATTGTAATATGAAATAATTCCTCATCAAAATCCAAGATTAGATATCTCATCTATTGGGTTGATCTCATCAACTGAGGTAAGCACCTCAGATAGCATCATGGTAGGAACACGTAAGTGAGAGTGAGAACATATGGTAAATGGAAAACCAAAGAGATTTCCTAAGAACTTCTTGTGTCTCTTCTGAGGGCAATGTCCTCAGTTGCACTACCTTCCATTATCTTCCAATAGAGTAAATGTTCCATTATTTCTAGGTCTCTGGGCTATCCAGACTCTGGTTCCTGGCCCTGTAGGCAGTAAGAGGCATGGGCTTTCTCTTGTGGCATGGATCTCAAGATGGACTTGTCATTGGTTGACCACTCTCACAAGTTCTGCACCATCTTTACCTCAGCACACTTTGTTGGAATAAATTATAGGTCAAAGATTTTGTGGCTGGATTGGTGGCCCATTCCCTCCAATGGAATCATTTCCTGGTTACAGACAATGGCTGGTTCAGGCTCCATATCTCCCATTACTGGGAATCTTCACTAGGGTTACCATTTTGGATTCTTGCAAGTTTCCATCGCACTAGGTTTCTACCTTGCTCCCCAAATGTTCCCCAATTCCAGTCATTTCTCCCAGTTCTCTCCACTTCCACCTCCCAGCCTGATCTCTCCTGTTCCGATTCCCACCCATCCCCAGTCGACTTGGGGAAATCTATTCTCTGATAGAAACAAGTAACTGGGGAATAAATGTACCTGCAATTAGCATCTGCATCTTCTGTCTGTAATTTAAAATCCAGTGAGTGGACTTGTAAAGATAGATAGAAATATTGATGAGTAGAGGTGTCATTTTGCTATGTTTCCCTAAATAGAAATCTTGCAAAGATCCTGCTGACACTTTTTGATCTGCTTCTCTCATTTTGGGAAAGTAGGAAGCTATAATGATTATTAAAACCTTGAGTGGAAGTAGAAAATCCTTTGTCTGGGTTTAGAAACTTTCACAAGACATCACTCATTTCAAAATATAAAAATGATATGTTTATATTTCCTTGTAAATATACTCCATGTACTCTAGTGTTTAATCTTTGTGTTTTTCCTTATTGTGGCATTTCTTAGTACAAACTGGAAGTGGAGTTCTTCACTGAGTTCTCTGATATTTATATTACAGTGAATGTGATTTCAATTATAAGTGTGGAAAATAAAAATCATTCATTGTGTTCAATTTTTCTAAGTTCCTTTACTTCAACTCCCTCAGAGAGGGACTAAGGTTCTTGTACATTAGTTTTTGTTCACACAATAAAACCATATCTGGGTCATAGAAGTAAGAGAAATCATCAGGATATAAAGTGCAACAGAGAGATGCAAGAAAATTAATGTGCTAGTTATCTCAACCAGTGCTAGTTATCTATTTTATATAGATAAAATGGAACTGAAATACAGACTAATTTTAGAAGAAAGCAAGCAAAGTCATTGGATATATAAGACAAGTTGTGTGGTCCTTTCTAAATCTACTATAAATCTAATTTTTAAATTGCAAATGTAATTCAGAAATTTTTATTTAAAATCTTCAGACACTCAAATTCTTCTCAAATTTCTCAATCCCAATTTATCATTTTCATTAATCTGTTTTTGTTTATCTATTTGATACACATACATACATAATCATATACATACACACATACATACATACATACATACATACATACATACATACATACATACA